>JAOPHQ010005496.1:20000-69084 GCA_030340625.1 Merluccius polli | reverse complement strand
CATATAATGTGCAGTGGTCAAGTATTATAGTATTATGTGTGTTAATCTGGGAGATGATGGGGCCCAGGGAAGAGGAAGGACCCCTCGGTGACTGGGGAGTCACCCAGGGTGATGGGGGCTGGTGGGTCCACTGTCATTAGGGCATTTAGCTCCAAGTTGTTGTCACCTGCAGGGGGGTCCAGAAGTGGGTCGGTGAGGGTTTTAAGGTGTGACAGAATAAAGAGACTTCATGGCCACAGAGGTCAGGGCGACGGGTCTGTCGTCATTCAGTCCTGTGATCCTTGTTTTATGGGGGACGGGGGTGATGGTGGAGGTCTTGAAGCAGGCTGGCACGTGGCGTGTCTCCAGAGAGGTGTTGAAGACGTCTGTGAACACCGGAGACAGCTGATCAGCACAGTGCTTCAGGGTGGAGGGGAGAGACAGAGTCTGGCCCGGCTGCTTTGCGGGGGATCTGCCTTTTGAACAGCCGTTTAGCATCTCCTCCAGGATGTAGAGGGTTGTGGTGGTGGGGGGGGGCTCTGAGGTAGGCAGTAATGAAGAGGTCCAGGCCCCTGCTGTGGTGGCGGAGGAGGAGCTGGAGGTCTGGAGCTGGTGGGTGGGGTCACGGGGGGGGGGGGGGGGGGGGCGGGGGTATCAGGCATTTAAACTGGTTCAGGCTGTTTGCCAGGTACAGGTTGTAAATGGAGCGGGGGGCTTTTACATTTGTAGCTGGTGATCTGTCTGAGGCTCCTCCAGACAGAAGCAGAGAGGTTACCTGAGAACCGCTGAACCAGTTTCTCAGAGGAGTCTTTTAGCATTTCTCACCGCCTTGCTAAACCTGTACTTTGACTCTTTAAACCTCTCCCTGTCCCCCACTCCGAGTTTGGCTGTGAACCAGGGTTTGTTGTGGTTGTAACTCACCCTGGTGCGTGACAGTACACAGCTGTTCCCACAGAAGCTGATGTATGACGTCGTGGTGAAAAGAGAGACAGAGCGAGATAGACAGAGAGAGAGACACTGAAGTTTTGACCTCTGAATGCGGACAACTGTTAAAATACATGTAAATCTGCGGCCTCAAAATGGCGCTCATCAATACAAGCCTTTGACCTTTGAGTGACCTTTGACCCAGTAATGGGGGGGGGTCAGTACACTCTGGTTCCATTATGGGTCTTCGCTTGTTTCGGTGAACCATTCTGGGCCTTAATAAGGCCACAGTTAACAAATCAAATCAAACTTTATTTCTATAGCGCCTTTCGTACAAAATGTGCAATATAAGGTGCTTAACAATACAATGAAAATACAACAAAATACAACAATGCAATGAAAATATAACAATACAATGAGAATACAACACAGTAAAAATAAAGGCTGTTCGAGAGGCGAGGACTGTGGACACTGAAACTGAAACTATAGGAGAGCATTACAGTAATCAAGCCTGCTAGTAATAAAAGCATGCATAAGTCTCTCAGTATCTGCCTGGGAGAGAAACGGTTGCACTTTAGCAATATTTCCAAGGTGATAGAAGGCGGTTTTAGTGAGATTACTGATACTTTTTTGCTAGGGGCTTGGCGTTTTGTGCCAGGGATTTTAAATTAGTGCACAGTATCTCTCTCTGGACCTTTGCTCCGATAATTAAGTTTCAAGTTTCAAGTTTCAAGTTCAAGACCTCTGTCTTATCTTTGTTCAATTGCCGGAAATTACGTGACGTCCACAGGTTGATATGATCAATGCATTGAACCAGTTTATCAATAGGGCTGATGTCATTGGGTGATAGAGATGTAGAGTAGTGTATCATCGGCATAGCTATGAAAACTAATCCTGTGTCCTCTGATGATATTTCCCAGTGGCAGCATATGGAGACTGAACAACACCGGTCCCAGAATGGAGCCTTGAGGAACCCCACATGTTGTGCTAGTGTTAGCCGAGGAGAGGTCACCAATGGCGACAAAATAGTCTCTGCCAGATAAATAAGTTTTAAACCAATCTAAAACTGGACCAGAGAGGCCAACACACTTCTGTAGTCTGTTAATAAGGATGTCATGATCGACTGTATCAAAGGCAGCGCTTAAGTCTAACAGTACTAGTATTGAGAGTTTCTTGTCATCCATGTTCATTCTCAAGTCATTTAACTTACAACTTTAACTAACGCTGTCTCAGTGCTGTGGTGAGGACGAAAGCCAGATTGAAACTTATTGTTTAGCTGTTTAAGTCCTAATTTCTCAAGAATTTTACTTAAAAAATGAAGGTTTGAAATTGGCCGAAAATTGTTTAGCACTGAAGGATCCAGGTTACTTTCCTTTAGGAGAGGTTTCACAATAGCAGTTTTCAGTGCCAGGGGGAAGATACCAGTAGTAGTGATTTACAATCGCTAGCACTTCATCCTGTGGACAATTAAGCACAGTTTTAAAGAAGGTGGTGGGGATCGGGTCGAGTGAGCCGGTGGAGGGTTTTAGTTGCATCACTTCGTTCCTGAGCATTTCTTTATCAACAGCAGCAAAAACATTTCTAGCAATCTTAGGCAGAGGGAAAGTGTCCCAAAGACAGAGGCTCACGCACATTCAGTATAACAAGGTTTAGATCCAACCTGATTTTTGTTCTCTTGTCTCTGAAAAATGCTGCAAACTCTTAGTTGAGAAAAGCATTCTGGGATTATTATGATTTTTAGAAATCAGCTTTGAGAAATGAACTTGTCTTGCATTTCTAATTTATTTGTTGAAGAAAGTGAGGTGTTCTTTAAAAATGTCATAGAGCTTAGTTTTTCTCCATTGACGCTCAGCTTTTCTACAGTTTTTCTTTAAGTAAATAATATCCCCAGTTCTCCATGCTGGTTTCTGTTTAGGTTTAATCTTCTTAATTTTGGCTGGTGCTATAGCATCAATGGCAGCTTATTATATATAAAGTTGTTGACTAAATCATCACAAGAGGAAGGAAGGATCTGTGGGGGTATGTTATTAATATGACTAATGAAATTTTCAGCAACTTGAGAGGTAAGATAACGTTTCCTAACAACCTGCTCAGTAACAAGGCTGGATGATGGTAACAATGCAGAGAAGAAAATACAGTAGTGGTCTGAGATTGCCAAGTCAATTACAGAGGATATGTCAATCCTTAGACCATGAGTAATAACTAGATCCAACTTATGACCGCGGTTGTGAGTCGGCCCATTTACATGTTGAGTCAAATCCATAGAGCTCAACATATTTAGGAACGCATTATCCACATGTAGATTGAAATCTCCTATGACCATAATGTTGTCATAATTAGTTCTGACAATAGGACACGGTTTAGGGGGGTCTATATATTGTTATATTAAGCACAGGGTGTTGGGATTTTAACAGTATAGCATGATGTTCAAAGGAGCAAAAATCCCCAATAGGTATATTTCTACACTTCGGGGCATCAGCAGATATAGAGGCCGTCCCACCACATAGTCGACTACCAGGTACCATGTCATAATACCTTATTCATTTGATCCAGGGTGCGGCTGGTGACAAACAACATAGTTGCCATTGTCATTATTGATTCATAGTCAGTGAAACGATTAAGACCTACCCATAGACACCTGCCCCAAACACACCCTCTCACCCAGTGGGTGAGAGGGTGTGTTTGGGGAAAGTATTTAACACCAGAGCCCAAACGTGACACACAAGACGCTCATCTGCTCTCTCTCCAGTCACCTGCACCTCTAAAGGACTTCTCCAGACACCCAACACACTCAAGATGGCCAAGGTCCTGTGCGTGATCCTCGCCGCGCTGGCATCCTTCATGCTTGGTAAGCATCAAAACTAATCTAATCTATCGTTCTATCATCTGAATCGTTACGAGAGACAGAGAGAGATTTGAAATATTAAGATGCCAATCTATTGAGTGCCAAACGGAGACGAATACTCAACTGACACGTTGTGTGTGTGTGTGTGTGTGTGTGTGTGTGTGTGTGTGTGTATGGGTGTATGGGTGTGTGTATGTATGTATGTGTGTGTGTGTGTGTGTATGTGTGTGTGTGTGTGTGTGTGTGTGTGTGACTTTCAGTGGAATCTCTGGAGTGCAACCAGTGCAACGTGGGTGCGCTGGGATTTTGTCTGTCCAGCGACGTCATTACCTGCGCCACCAACACCAGCCAGTGCTTCACCGGACGGGCCTGTAAGTAGACCTTTGATCGGGCCCAACATCGGGTCTCACCAGGCAGCAGTTTTGGGCCCAGACCCGAACAACAACCTTCTTTAGAAACGACTCGCACTTGCAACATTTAACGGACCCCACGCATCATGTCACTGTTGGCAACTAAAGTCCAAGTATATCCCCGTTTCCAACTTGTTCTTTACGTCAGCATGATCAGCCATGTCTTTGTTTTAACACCTCGGCTGTGTGAGACGTGTGGTGGGGACAGTGCAGGCAGTGCAGTGGTGCACTTCACTAGCGGCTTACGGTGTGGGACAGTGTGCGAACAGCAAATGACCCGCTAATTGTAATGTTTTTAAATCTAATTATTCTTATATTATATTCTAATTCCTCTCTCTCTCTCTCTCCCTCAGCATTCCCCAACATCGCAAGCTCCGTCGGCATCAACCTGCAGGGGTGCAGGGAAAACTGCACCGACATCACCACCGACAGCACTGTGCTGGGCGCCACCCTGAGAACCACAGTGGTATGCTGCAACACCGACAGGTGCAACCCCGTCACCATCAGCGGCGCCACCACCACCACCACGCTGTCCCTGGCCGCCGTGCTCGCCAGCGCCCTGCTGGCGTCGGCGTGGAGCACATTGTAGTGGGCTCACACACACACACACACACTCCCCCCTCCATCCTAAGAACTGAATCCACAACCTCCTCCTCCTCTCCTCCTCGTCATCATCACTGTCGCTGCTGAAGTTTTGTACCTTTTCTCAAGTCTATCGTGTCCTTAGGACACACACGCCGTTCCTGACCGATGCTTACAGTTTATTCCCTGTGTTGGTATTTTGCAAGTGGAGTGATGTAGTGTCTCCCTGTGGAAACACTGAATAAGCTGCCCTACGCGATGCCTTTTTTACACTTTTTACACTTTGATACACTATTTAGCTTCATTTACTATTTAATAACAATGATTAATAAAGAATTTGCTTCTTGAAAAGAATATCTGTCTCTGTGGAATTATTTAAAAGAAAAACTAGCAGAATAGCAGCCAAGCAGGCAAGCTAAGCTAATTGGGCCTCTCAAAGAAGGGGTCATGAGTCTGTGTTAGAAGTTTGAAGTCAAAACATCAAACGGTTGCTGAGATATGGCCTCACTTCCTGTTTGGCGGTGTCGCCGCTGAGTTTGATTGGCTGCTGCGGGCAAACGGAAGCGAAATAGAAAAATCCACATGATAACTTTTGTGCGGATTGGTCTGAAGATAGTCTGTGTTGATTTTCATGAGAATTAGTCAAAAATTGCGACCGCTGAAACTTTCTTTTCACTTTCGACAAAATCAAAGATGACGGAAATTCTATTATAACCCATTATGACGTCATAGGATGCGTTGAACTCGGCTTGGCCCAAGGATTCCAATGATATCTTGTTTGTGAATATTGGATGAATGGGTCAAAAGTTATAAACATGAATGCATGTCCAACTTTGACCTGTTGGTGGCGCTAGAGCTCATGGGCTAGCGACCTCAAATTTGCTGTGAGGGCTTATGGGGCTGTCCTGAATCAGTGTGCCAAATTTCACAACTCTTTACTATGGGGTTCAATGGGCTGCCATAGACTCCAATGTCAGGATAATAATAATAGGAAACAATACGAAAACAATGATTTAAAGACAATCATTTCGATATGGCCACAACACTTGGCTTCAATCAAATGCACTCTTAGAGATGTAGAATGAAGGTATGGTGGTGTGGTGATGGGGGTATGGTGGTGGTGGTATGGTGATGGTATGGTGGTGGTGGTATGGTATGGTGGTGGTGGTGGTGTGGTGATGGTATGGTGGTGGTGGTAGGATGGTGGTGGTGGTATGGTATGGTGGTGGTGGTGGTGTGGTGATGGTATGGTTCGTATGGTGGTGGTGGTATGGTGATGGTATGGTGGTGGTGGTATGGTATGGTGGTGGTGGTGGTGTGGTGATGGTATGGTGGTGGTGGTAGGATGGTGGTGGTGGTATGGTATGGTGGTGGTGGTGGTGTGGTGATGGTATGGTTCGTATGGTGGTGGTGGTAGGATGGTGATGGTATGGTGGGTATGGTGATGGTATGGTGATGGTGGTATGGTATGGTGATGGTATGGTGCATATGGTGGTGGTGGTGGTGGTGGTGGTGGTAGGATGGTATGGTGGTGGTAGGATGGTGGTGGTGGTATGGTGGTGGTGGTAGTGGTGGTAGGATGGTGGTGGTAGGGTGATGGTATGGTTCGTAGGGTGGTACGGTGGTGGTGGTGGTGATGGTGCGTATGGTGGTGGTGGTGGTAGGATGAACTTCAACAGATGATTAGACTCTGGGACAGGGTGAGGGGAGAGGCTGCACACCTGTAGGGCACTGGGGGGTAATGGTAGCCTAGTCCTAACTAGACCTTCGTATTCATTTCATTCATACTAAAGGTCTAGAACTGCTATAGCCTAGTCCTAACTAGACCTTCGTATTCATTTCATTCATACTAAAGGTCTAGAACTGCTATAGTCTAGTCCTAACTAGACCTTGGTACTCATTACATTCATACTAAAGGTCTAGAACTGCTATAGTCTAGTCCTAACTAGACCTTGGTACTCATTACATTCATACTAAAGGTCTAGAACTGCTATAGTCTAGTCCTAACTAGACCTTGGTACTCATTACATTCATACTAAAGGTCTAGCAGTGCTGTAGAGACAAACGATGTCTCACTTGAAGGCGGGTGCTGTTGAAGTTTAAAACCTATTGGCTCTGCCCAGTGCCACTCTGGATCTGCCTTAACCAATCGCTAACGTTTGGTCGTGACGTATTTCATGCGCCGGAAACCACGTTGCGCGCAGTATACAAACGGCAGATGCAGTGAGCATTAGCATTAGCCTGGTTCCGCCCGCCTCCGTACTTCCGCTCAATAACTGAAAGGCACATTTGGGGGAAAAGACATCGTTCTAACATACAGCACTGCCAGACCTTAGTACTGAAGTGAAATGAAAATTGAGCGGAAGTACGGAGGCGGGCGGAACCAGGCTAGGGTAATGGAGGCACACAGGATAAACCAGCTATTACCACAAACACACGAGAGAGAGAGAGAGAGAGAGAGAGAGAGAGAGAGATTCATCGACATGAATTCCAACGGCTATGATTGTGTGAAAATAACTTACATTTATGCAAGACAGGCATAACATGTTAGGCCTACAAATCGACTGTACGTTAGGGTTTCGGATAATCGTTCGGTTTTCCGAACGAATATTCGGAGAGAAAAAAAGAAAGTCAAAAAAGTGAAATCGTGACGCGTATCTTCCCGTCTGAATGTGAGCCGGCGGAGACCACTGCTGCGGAATCGCGTTTTTATCAACTGATCATTTTTCCTTTTAATTTTCTACAGTGTTATTTTAATAACGTAAAAAGCAAAACTACAATATCACGTAGGATTGCTGTGTGGACGTTAACCCTTAACCATTTAATAAATATTTGTATTAGTATTATCAATCTTATTGTTGCTGTCATTATTATTAGGCCTATTACAAGCAGTTAGTTTGAAGAGTGTCTCTGTTGGTCTTGCTGATTCTCGCGCTGGACGGCAGGTGTCTTTCATACAAAATAAACAGTATTTGAACGAACAAATATCAATTATCAAAAATATCGAATAGTGGGACGGCATTATCTCCTTTCCTTTCATAAAGTTCAATGTACCCTACGCTAAAGGAGATAAGAAAGGAAGCATTGAAGTGCCTTTCCCGATCATGGCTCAGATACCTCCAGTATCTGGAGGTATCTGAGCCAGATACTGGTAGGTTAGGAACCTTCCTAGGCAAAGACGACTATTGGCCTGCAGCCCAGGGCCGTGCACACACATTTTGGGGGGCAGGGGCTCAAGCAGGAAAACAGGGCCCTCACCCCACCGCACTATTCCCACCCCCATGTCGCCCCACCGCTGTGGCGCCGCCATCCATAAGCAAACACTTTGTTCATAACGTAGCACCGGTTTAACTTCCTACTGAAAAACATGAACCCACGAAGAAACCACTGACCAAAACCATTTGGAAGGGGGGGGGGGGTACTTTTTAAATTGAATAGGTGTATTTATTCGTGGATACTCTGTACATTTCCCTCTTTATATTTGATAGAATTTCATAACAAATAAAGAAAAAATGTAATACAATTAACACCAGCCAAAAAAAGGGCACTTTTGACTCTGAGGGCAAAAGGGCCGGGGCTCAAGCCCCCTTGGACCCAATCTGTGCACATGTCTGCTGCAGACCTACAGAGCGGTGCAGGGATGACGTATTTTTGCAGGCCAACCCGGAAGTGAGCGTCGCCCTGGGTTGCCTTGACAACAAGCCAATGGGGTTTTTCCCATTGGATTTTGCATTATTGCAGAAAATAAGCTATGTGGCAAACACAAGTTTATGATACTCACACGTTTTGTTAAGCGAGATAATCTTCACCAATGAACACTACTTTTATGACTTTTGAAGCGTAAATGCAATCACCAAAAGCTTCAAAATTCACAAGTGGGATATTTACTGATAACCTGATTTAACCACAGACTTTATTTCAGGCATCTAAACCAAAACCCATTCAGAAAACCCGTTGCCTTGGAGACGAGGGAACCGGAAGTGCCAACATGCTAACGGACTTCCGGGTTTGAGGACTCATTCCTGCACCTCTCTATTGAGCTTTGGTTTGAGTGTTACCAGGTCCTGTTGGCTTTGGACTGCCCAGAGGGGGTGTCGAGTGTGTGTGTGTCAGTGCACTCTGGTTCCATTATGGGTCTGAAACCTAAATCATTAAGTTTATTTATAACTTAACCATTCTTACTTATGGAGGCCACAGTTCACAAGCCAACCTAGTCGACTACTAGGTAACATGTATTTACCTGAATCATAGGATTAAGGGTGCGGTTGGTGACACACAATGTCATTGTCTCCGAATGCAACCAAATAGGTGCAGAACAAGACCTACCTATAGACACCCCCCCCCACCCATCCCTTCTCTCACCCTCCCTCTTTCGGCCATCCATTGTCAGCGGACTCTCGCTCTGTCCCCCTCTCTCTGGGTGTCGTCAGTCGTCATGGCACCCCACTTGAGGAATGCAAAACTGGTTGAACCCCACCCCTGACAACAGACAGCACCCCCTCCCTGTCCTGCATGTCCTTCGTGGGACACTATTTAACACCAGGGCCCAAACGTGACACACAAGACGCTCACCTGCTCTCTCTCCAGTCACCTGCACCTCCAAAGGACTTCCCTAGACACCCAACACACTCAAGATGGCCAAGGTCCTGTGCGTGATCCTCGCCGTGCTGGCATCTTTCATGCTTGGTAAGCATCAAAACTAATCTAATCTAATATACTAATCTATCGTCTTCTTCTTCTTCTTCTTCTTCTTCTTCTTCTTCTTCTTCTTCTTCTTCTTCTTCTTCTGTGGTATAGCAGATGTGGGCCGAAGGAAGACGTGGGTCTGTGGCTCTGTGTGTTTAGACTACATCTGAATCGTTACTGTTACTGTATTTGAATGTCATTTGATTGACCCAGAGGACTTTGCTTCCTGAGATTTGGTTTAGTTTGTTATTTTGAGTGATGAGTTTCCTTTTTACACTTTGAATCTTGAAGGGGAAATATCGTCTGATCACTCAAAGCTCTGACCCCTGCTGAGATCAACCGGATCGACGCCATTCATTGGCTGCCTTGCTTTTTAATCCATCGTTGTTGGGTGCACTCCACTGACACGTTGTGTGTGTGTGTGTGTGTGTGTGTGCGTGTGTGTGTGTGTGTATGTGTGTGCGTGTGTGCGTCTGTGTGTGTGTGTGTGTATGGGTGTATGTGTGTGCGTGTGTGTGTGTGTGTGCGTGTGCGTCTGTGTGTGTGTGGGTGTGTGCGTGTGCGTCTGTGTGTGTGTGGGTGTGTGTGTGTGTGTGTGTGTGTGTGCCTTTCAGTGGAATCTCTGGATTGCAACCAGTGCAGCGTGGGTGTGCTGGGAGTGTGTCTGAACAGCGACGTCGTGACCTGCACCAACAACAGCAACAGCCAGTGCTTCACCGGACGGGCCTGTAAGTCAACTTCTCCCACCAGGAAGTGTTTTCAGCATGACAGGCGTGAAGGCGTGGTCACACTCAGGACACACGCACACAAACACATATGCTGAGAAACTGGTTCCTTTACTTACTGGTTTCTGTTGGGCGACAAAAAAAAAAGTCTGATAATGTAAGGACATTTACAATGACTACACATATGCACACACACGCACACACACACACACACACACACGCACGCACACACGCACACACACACGCACACACACACGCACACACATTGCTTGACTGGTGGCCTAACTTTTGAAAGTGGTCACATCCTGGTCCTAATTCCTCTCTCTCTCTCTGTCTCTGTCTCTGTCTCTCTCTGTCTCTGTCTCTCTCTGTCTCTGTCTCTGTCTCTGTCTCTCTCTCTCTCTCTCTCTCTGTCTCTCTCTCTCTCTCTGTCTCTCTCTCTCTCTCTCTCTCTGTCTCTCTCTCTCTCTATGTCTCTCTCCCTCAGCATTCCCCAACATCGCAAGCTCCGTCGGCATCAACCTGCAGGGGTGCAGGGAAAACTGCACCGCAGGCACCACCAACACCACCGTGCTGGGCGCCACCCTTAGCACCGTCGTGCAATGCTGCGACACCGACAAGTGCAACCCCGTCACCATCAGCGGCGCCACCACCACCACCACGCTGTCCCTGGCCGCCGTGCTCGCCAGCGCCCTGCTGGCGTCGGCGTGGAGCACAGTGTAGTGGGCTCACACACACACACACACACACACACACTCCCCCCTCCATCCTAACAACTGAAACCACGACCTCCTCCTCTCCTCCTCATCATGAAGTTTTGTACCTTGTCCTTAGGACACACACACCGTCTCTGACCGATGCTTACAGTTTTTTCCCTGTGTGTTGGTATTGTGTTGTAGTTTTTTCCCTGTGTGTTGGTATTGTGTTGTAGTTTTTTCCCTGTGTGTTGGTATTGTGTTGTAGTTTTTTCCCTGTGTGTTGGTATTGTGTTGTAGTTTTTTCCCTGTGTGTTGGTATTTTGCAAGTGGAGCGATGTAGTGTCTCCGTGTGGAAACGCTGAAAAAGCTGCCCTACGTGATGCCTGTTTTTCACAAACACTATTTAACACTAATGACAACGATTAAATAAAGAATTTGCTCATATTTCTTGAAAGGAATATCTGAATATCTGTCTCTGTGGAATTATTTCAAAGAAAAATGATTTAAAGACAATCATCTCAATATGGCCGCAACACTTTGGCAATCAATCAAAGGCACTCTTAGAGAAGTGGAAACCGTTCCATGTCCAGATGCACTGGATGTACAACTTTTAAGTATTTTTCTTGAGGTTGATTCCTTAGTTTGGAATAAAAGGTAAAAGCCATGGCAGTACTTCACGTGCGATGACACATTCCCGTCAATTGCATTCATGCCACAGGTTGG
The DNA here is from genome assembly GCA_030340625.1 of Merluccius polli. Classification (NCBI taxonomy): domain Eukaryota; kingdom Metazoa; phylum Chordata; class Actinopteri; order Gadiformes; family Merlucciidae; genus Merluccius; species Merluccius polli. The sequence continues at coordinate 57,512 of JAOPHQ010005496.1, read as the reverse complement.
TCATTCCGGGTCGACACACACCTTCAAACATACTGAATGTTGTTTGTCTCCAATTCACAATGCAGATTATGAATTATGAGTTTGCTTACAGGTCACTGTGATGCTGTTAAGCCGCATTCCCACCACACCCACACCACGTAGCACTTGCAATCCAGAGGGGTTAGGTGTTGGGGGTTAGGTGTTAGGGGTTAAGGGTTATGGGTTCGGTGTTAGGTGTTAGCCGTTAGGGGTTAAGGGTTTGGGGTTGGGTGTTAGAGGTTAGGTGTTAGGGGTTCGGTGTTAGGGTTAGGTGTTAAGGGTTATCCGTTAGGGGTTAGGTGTTAGGGGTTAAGGGTTCGGTGTTAGAGGTTAGGTGTTAGGGGTTCAGTGTTCGGGTTAGGTGTTAAGGGTTAGCCGTTAGGGGTTAGGTGTTAATGGTTAAGGGTTCGGTGTTAGAGGTTAGGTGTTAGAAAAAAGATTATGTGTGTGTGTGTGTGTGTGTGTGTGTGTGTGTGTGTGTGTTTTGCGGTTGGGACTTTTTTTCTTGATTGATACCCAACCTTTGCTGGTCAGACTAGTTTTTTTTTTGCTTCCTCTTTGTCTATTTTTCGGAATCAGCGTCACGCATCACAGTATAAAAATGTAAAACAGGCTTTGTGTGTCAGTGTTGTGCTGATTGAGGTCTCCTCCTGTCTGATTATCTTCACCTGAGGCCAAGATGAACAACGTTGTGTTTGCATGCATGCTTATTGCTGGGCTGGTTGTTGTGGGTGAGTTATATTTTTCCAACCGGTCGCAGGCATCGTTTTTAGTTTTTCTGTTTTTTATCTTTCTAAAACAATCATAAAATAGTGAACTGATATCACAGCGTTGCTGTCGAGTAGATAAATGGTTTCAACATAGCCAATAGGGTTACTTTTTAACTAAATCATGTATTTTACTATTATTTACTTTTTCATTCATTTGAATAAGAGAAAAAGATGAGTGTCTGCCAGTAATACTACTACTACTACTACAAGTATACTATGACTACATTTACTACTAGTACTAATACTAGGCCTACTACTAATACTAATACTACTTGGATTGGAATCGAAAACCGGTTCCAGTTGAGAACCGGTTCCAAATTGTCCGATCCATCGGAATCGTACGCCACCAAGCTTATCGACTCCTCTTATCCACGCCGGCATGTTTTTAAGGCGGTTGCGCATGCGCATTTCAAAACCAACGACGAAGGAGTCATCATGGTAGATATCAAGATAGACAACAACAGTGCTAGAGAGAGTACAAATAATGTGGTTTCAACATTGTGCAAAGTTTGGATTAAATTGCACAGCAGGACCAGCGCTGTTCACCCGAAGAGAAAACACACAGGCGCTATGGTGGGGAACGGATCGGTAGAAAAGGAAAAGAGATGGCTACCTGTTCTGTTCATGTTGATTAAATGACCAACTTGTTGGTATATTTTGCTTTCGTTTAAATGAAACGGCTGCTAAATACGTTCATCATTAAAACCCTTCTTTATTAAAACCGTTAACCCCCCGCTTGCCACAACCTCTTATTTAGATGGCGGCAGCTGACTAGTGGGAGCGCAACCATGGAAACCAAATCTTGTTGTCCCTTGGCCCTATTGTTAGGGCCACGGGACAATCGCATTGAGCACTATTGTTATACTGTGGATTTTTTCTTATCTTTATTATTCCTCTTCCGGACACAATTTCGATTCGCTACTAGTCCTACACAGTTGTAGGACAAATTATATATCAAAACGTGCGTCTTCATCGGGATCGCTGTGCTATTATGTTTCTTAAAAGAATACGAATACTGCAAAAAATTTCTCATAGACAATGAATGGGAGGAGGTCAAAAAACGAACAAATCATTGGACTTTTCGTACTGCCTACTGCTGTCTGCTGCTCCGGCATACTTTCACCTAGAGACTCCATTTAAACTTTAAACAGTAGACACAAGTCTTGTGTATTGGTGTATTATTCCACGTTTTGATAGGTCATATAGTTTTTAATCAATCACTGATCAATGACCATGATCATTTTTGGAGAAATTATGAGATTATAATGGGTGTGTATTGTGCGGAATGTTCGTGTCAGAGTGCAGGTTAGAGTGGGAGAGAGCCCAAAATTAATCCAGATTTGTTCTCTTTCCACGCTGCTCCTGGCCACAATTTACACTCTACACACATGATTTTTTTCCAAATTTGTAGACAAATTTGTTCTGTCTCTCACAATGTGCTCAAAAAATCAGAGAGACTTACAGAATTTGAATTAGCAGCCTCTAAGTGCGGCCAGTCTGTCTCTGCTCCTCATTGACTCCAATACAAAGATTTTCTGAGAGAAACAGAACGGACCCCTGTTTTAAACTTGCAAGTGTCTCCAAAATATTTACTGTAGAAACACCAAATCATTCAGGAAGTCCTTACAGTGATGATGGTCTGGTTTATTTTTTGATGGGAGCTACCGTTTTGTCAGAATAAGCCCAAATGTGAGACCAGTGCAGAGGCAGAAAATCGCTCTTTTTCTCAACGTTTCTGTCTGCCTCAGCCTGGGACAACAACCTCAAGTTGCCATGGTAACCTCTGAGCCTCAGGCCTCTGAACTGAACATTTCTATTCTTCTATTCTTCTATTTCTATGTTATGATTATTATTATGATTATTATTATTACAACCAGGTAGTTTAAAGTGTCTGTCGGTCTTGCCAATTGTCACACTGGACCGCAGGTGTCAAAGTGCTGCCGAAGTAATCGAATAGTTTTCTAATATCCGAATACTAAACTAACAAAGGATCATTCAGTTATTGTAATATTTGGGGCCCTAAAGCAGAACATCAAGTTAAATACTAAATATGACGTCTTGACTTCCAGCAGTCAACTCCTCTTATTCACAACCTTTATTTTACACGGACTGGACCTGAACGCTCCGCTGTGAAGCTAGCGCCAACGGGGAGAGAGGACTTCCTGTCATTTCTCATCAAATAAAAGCAGTTATATTTCTGGTGAAACTCTTAAAAACAGTGAATTACAACCGCTGCATACTGTTAGCATCATGTCCTCCTGCACCACTCGCCCAAAACAAATGGAGTATTTACATGAAGAAGAGAACCCGTCCAGCTTTTTTGTATTATTATTTGAGACAACTTTGTCGTACCGTGACAACAAAATGCAGCTGTAGACATTTTTCAGTGTTCAGACTCGGAGAACAGATAAAAACTGTTGCGTTGATGCTGAAACCTGGCTGTGTAGACCTACCTTTTTTCCACACCGAAAATTGATCAGGAATCGATAAAGAATCGGATCGATAAGCAGAATCGATGATGGAATCGGTATCCATAAAATTATATCAATTCATATCCCGACTAATACTACGACTATGACTACTTCCACTACTACTACTACTAATAATAATAATAATGCTAATTCTACGAATACTTCTACTACTACTACTACTAATAATAATAATAATAATACGACTACTTTTACTACGACTACTACTACTACTACTACTACTACTATTATTATTATTATTATTATTATTATTATTATTATTATAATAATAATAATAATAATTATTATTATTATTACTATTATTTGGAAATACCATCACAAAATATTAAATAGCAAAAGATAACTTTAAAAAAAAAAACTTCGGACACAGACCCTTTTCACAGCAGGACAAACACAGGTTTAGCTCATAACATTAATGATGGGTCTGTTTGATTTAGGTACGACCAGTATAGACACAACTAGTCCAGTTAATATTCACTGACCATGCTGGTGCTGCGACAGACATGAATAAAACCAACCTCAAGTTAAAATGACAGGAACAGGAAGTGACTTTATCCTGCTATTGACTACCTGTGAAAAGGGTCCATTCCACCTTGTGCAACACATAAAACCATTAAAATAACGAGGCTAAGATAACGAGCTATCGCTGTCCCCCCCATGTCTTCCAGGTGAGTCTCTTATCTGCAACACCTGCGGTCTGAGCGTGGAAGAAGACTGCCTTGGGGACTCAAACACGACCGTGACGTGTGGAGACGATCAGTCCTGCTATATTAAGACCTTGGGTAAGGAAAAGCATGGCAAATTTGTTTTGCACTGTAACCAGAGGAGGTTATACGATGCAAAATCTATAGGCTCTCATTGTTTGTGTAAAAAAAAGTCATTGGGATGAGAGGATACAGTAAGCTGTCCAAGGCTATATAGAGTAGGCCTAGGCTACTTACTACTGAAATATGTTTTGTTTTACAACGTTTCGTCACATTTCTGAGTAACGGGAAAGCTCAGACTAAAACGTGTCAGAGGGAGATGTTAGTATTTGTTCGTAGTCAGAGGAAACCTTCAGAGGAAAACTTCAGAGGAAACCTCGACGGCATTGTCAATATTATTCAACATTACTGAGGCAATTCCCACTCACCTGGGCATTCGTGATAACAAAAAGTTGAAATTAGCTATCAATGTAATATAATATCTGTTTTATCCGTTTCCCAATTCATGACATCACCCTTTTCCCTCTTTAGATTTCCGCAATTTCAACCTCAGAAGGAAAGGCTGCCTGCCCAACGCTCGATGCAACATAACCAATTTCGCAGGAGCGCTCTTTAACAGCACATACACCGTATCACGCACATGCTGCAATACTGACCAATGTAATGGAGCCACCTCCCTTCACGTTCTGCTGCCAGCTGTGATCGGCGCCGCCCTGGTGGGCGTGTGGAGCAGCTACAAGCAGTAGAACATGAACCTGTATCGCTATGAGAGTAACTTACCTGGTGATTAAACAATATTGACCGTATTGTCATATTGTTTAACTAGTTGGCTACTCAATGTTATTGCTCCATACATACGTATGCAGAGGGGAAAATGGGTTTCTTGTAGGCTTTGGGATCATGTGGTTTCGCAAAATATCAAAACTTCTGTCAAATCTTGCTTTTAACCTTTTTAGTCAACAAAGAAATGTATTTCAATATTTTCAAAAATAAATAATCATTATTCATATTTTGTTCACCTTTATTTTGTTGATATTTGTATCTTTAGTGTCTAACAAAAAAAGATTGCAAAAACGGGAGAAAGAAAGTGAAGATAAAAACTAAAACAAAGGCTCCTATCATATGCGTCAAAGTGACAGTTACAGGCACCTCATACGTATTGCATTAGACATGTAGCAGACACTTCCATTCAAAGTCACTGTCAGTGGTTTATTCAGAGTTGCAGGATAACATGGCCATTCCATACATTGAAATCCTACTGACAAGGCGAGGGTCATCTAGCCTGGATGGATGGATAAAACTAAATCTCAAAATAAAAATAAACGATTAAACATTTAAAAAATCAGATTGTCATAATAATCTGGCGGGCCAGATATTATTGCTGGCGGGCCAGTTTTGGCCCGTGGGCCGCGTGTTGCTGACCACTGGGTTAGGGGGTAGGGGTTAGAAAAAAGATTATGCGTGTGTGTGTGTGTTTTTTGCGCTTGGGACATTTATCTCTTTTCTTCTTGATTAGATAGATAAACCTTTGTTGCACCAAGGGGAATTTGTCTTGCATTGATATCCATCATTTGCTTGTCAGACTAGTTTTTTTGGTTCCTCTTAGTCTCGTATGTTTTTGTACTATCAGCATCGGACATCACAGGCTATATAAATGTGGAACAGCTTTGTGTCAGTGTTGTGCTGACTGAGGTCTCCTCCTGTCTGGGTGAACTGCTGTGATATCTACTGATTATTTCCTATCCCCTCCTGAGGCCAAGATGAACAACGTTGTGTTTGCATGCATGCTTATTGCTGGGCTGGTTGTTGTGGGTGAGTTATATTTTTCCAACCGGTTGCAGACATCGTTTTTAATTTTTCCGTTTTTTATATTTCTAAAACAATCATAAAATAGTTAACTGATATCACAGCGTTGCTGTCGAGTAGATAAATGGTTTCAACATGGCCAATAGTGTTACTTTTTAACTAAATCATGTATTTTACTATTATTTACTTTTTCATTAATTTGAATAAGAGAAAAAGATAAGTATACTACGACTACCTTTAACACTACTACTACTACTACTGCTAATACTACTACTACTACTACTACTGCTAATACTACTACTACTTCTTCTGCTACTAGTGCTGCATTCGACACTGTTGACCACTCAATACTTTTGGACAGGTTGGAAAACTGGGTAGGGCTTTCAGGCTCAGTCTTAAGTTGGTTTAGGTCATATCTACAAGGCAGGAATTATTTTGTTTCCATTGGCAACCATGCATCTGAACTAACTAACGTGACGTGGGAAGTCCCCCAAGGTTCAATCCTAGGGCCCTCTTCATTCAACCTCTACATGCTCCTGCTAGTGCTAATCATGCAAAAATAATAATATTGATTACCATTACTATGCTGATGACACTCAAATCTATACAGCGCTATCACCAAATGACTCTCGCCCCATTGATCTGCTGTGCCAGTGCACTGAGCAAGTCAAAGACTGGATGTGCCATCATTTCCTCCAATTAAATAAGGACAAAACTGAGAATTGTTTTCGGTGCTAAAAAAGACAGGCTACCTACTCCTTGACTCTCTGTCCTTGCAAACCAAAAACCAAGCCAAAAATCTCTGTGTTATCATGGATTCGGATCTACATTTCAACAGCCATATTAAATCAGTAACAAAATCGGCCTACTATCACCTTTAAAACATAGCAAGGCTAAGAGGCCTGTAAGATGTCCCCAAAAGACTGAGAAAAACTTGTACATGCCTTTATTACTAGTAGGCTAGATTATTGTAATGGTCTCCTTGCAGGTCTTAAACAGCTGCAGCTTGTTCAGGATGCTGCTGCTTGACTTCTAATAGACCAGACTAAAGACCAAAACATTTGAACACATTACACCAATTCTTAAATCCTTGCATTGGCTCCCCGTATGTCAGAGAATCGACTTCAAAATATGACTGCTTACCTACAAATCACTACATGGCTTAGGGCCAAAGTATATCACTGAAATGCTTTCGCTACACAAGCCTTCAGACCGCTAAGATCATCTGGGACCAATCTGTTAATGGTTCCCAGAGTCAATACAAAACATGGGAAAGTCGGAATTAGTTACTATGCAACAAATAGCTGGACTTCCTGAAGATTTAAGAATCTTATTTTTAGACTATTTTTAAATCAAGGCTAAAAACGTTGATGTTCACTTCAGCCATCTGCTAAATCCTAACTATATTGCACTTTTAACTTTACTGCACTTTTTAATCTTTTTTTTATTTTTTTATTTTATAAATTGTTGTAACTGTTCTTTATTCTTTTCTTATTTCATTTTATTGTATGATATGTTTTTATGTGAAGCACTTTGAGTCTGCCTTGTGTATGAAATGTGCGATATAAATGAAGTTGCCTTGCCTTGCACACTACTACTAATACTACGACTACTTCTACTACTATTACTACTACTATGAATACTGCCACTACAACTACTTATACTACTACTACTAACAATAATAATAATTAATAATAATAACTTTATTTGGAAAAATACCATCACAAAATATTAAATAGCAAAGGACAAAAAAAAAAAGTGTTTCATTCGGACACAATTCCACCTTGTGCAACACATAAAACCATTAAAATAACGAGGCTAAGATAACGAGCTATCGCTGCCCCCCCCATGTCTTCCAGGTGAGTCTCTTACCTGCAACACCTGCGGTCTGACCTCGGAAGAAGACTGCCTTGGGAACTCAGATGAGACGGTGATGTGTGGAGACGATCAGTCCTGCTATACTCTGACCTTGGGTAAGAAAAAGCATGGCAAATTTGTTTTGCAGCGTAACCAGAGGAGGTTATACGGTGCAAATGCTATAGGCTCTCATTGTTTGTGTAAAAATAAGTCATTGGGATGAGAGGATACAGTAAGCTGCCCAAGGCTATATAGAGTAGGTCTAGGCTACTTACTACTGAAATATGTTTTGTTTTACAACGTTTCGTCACATTTCCGAGTAACGGGAAAGCTCAGACTAAAACGTGTCAGAGATGTTGGTATTTGTTCGTAGTCTATAACTCGGAAACCTCGACGGCATTGTCAATATTATTCAACATTACTGAGGCAATTCCCACTCACCTGGGCATTCGTGATAACAAAAAGCTGAAATTAGCTATCAATGTAATATAATATCTGTTTTATCCGTTTCCCGATTCATGACATCACCCTTTTCCCTCTTTAGGTTTCGGTGATGTAAGGCTCAGAAGGAAAGGCTGCCTGGACAATGCTGTATGCAACACAACCGGAACAGGATCGTTGTCAAGCACCACATACACCCTATCAAGCAGATGCTGCAATACTGACCAATGTAATGGAGCCACCTCCCTTCACGTTCTGCTGCCAGCTGTGATCGGCGCCGCCCTGGTGGGCGTGTGGAGCAGCTACAAGCAGTAGAACATGAACCTGTATCGCTATGAGAGTAACTTACCTGCTGATTAAACAAGATTGACCGTATTGTCATATTGTTTAACTAGTTGGCTACTCAATGTTATTGCTCCATACATACGTATGCAGAGGGGAAAATGGGTTTCTTGCAAAATATCAAAACTTCTGTCAAATCTTTTAACCTTTTTAGTCAACAAAGAAATGTATTTCAATATTTTCAAAAATAAATAATCATTATTCATATTTTGTTCACCTTTATTTTGTTGATATTTGTATCTTTAGTGTCTAACAAAAAAAGATTGCAAAAACGGGAGAAAGAAAGTGAAGATAAAAACTAAAACAAAGGCTCCTATCATATGCGTCAAAGTGACAGTTACAGGCACCTCATACGTATTGCATTAGACATGTAGCAGACACTTCCATTCAAAGTCACTGTGTCAGTGGTTTATTCAGAGTTGCAGGATAACATGGCCATTCCATACATTGAAATCCTACTGACAAGGCGAGGGTCATCTAGCCTTGTGAGTCCATCCCGATCTCACAAGTTCGTATTCAGTTTCTCTCTGCAGATCCGTCTGACCCCGAGCCTGTTGAAAGCCTCTCCTAAAAATGTTTAAATGATGGGTCCAATTAGCGCTTGGGGGAATGTCAGTTCACGATGCATCAAGGCGTGCCCCAGTCTTCAGAATTAAATAAACAATGGCAGCACCTGCCATTGTTTTCTTTTAAAATAGCATTATGAGTGAATTATGAGTTTGCATTACAGGTCACTGTGGTGCTGTCACGCATCACAGACTATATAAATGTGGAACAGCTTTGTGTGTCAGTGTTGTGCTGATTGAGGTCTCCTCCTGTCTGAGTGAACTGCTGTGATATCTACTGATTTATTTTTGATTATCGTCACCTGAGGCCAAGATGAACAACGTTGTGTTTGCATGGATGCTTATTGCTGGGCTGGTTGTTGTGGGTGAGTTATATTTTTCCAACCGGTCGCAGGCATCGTTTTTAGTTTTTCTGTTTTTTATCTTTCTAAAGCAATCATAAAATAGTGAACTGATATCACAGCGTTGCTGTCGAGTAGATAAATGGTTTCAACATGGCCAATAGGGTTACTTTTTAACTAAATCATGTATTTTACTATTATTTACTTTTTCATTCATTTGAATAAGAGAAAAAGATGAGTGTGTGCCAGTAATACTACTACTACTACAAGTATACTATGACTACATTTACTACTGCTACTAATACTAGGCCTACTACTAATACTAATACTACTTCCTAATACTTAGGGATTGGAATCGAAAACCGGTTCCAGTTGAAAACCGGTTCCAAATTGTCCGATCCATCGGAATCGTACGCCACCAAGCTTATTGACTCCTCTTATCAACGCCGGCATGTTTTTAAGACGGTTGCGCATGTGCATTTCAAAACCAACGACGAAGGAGTACAGAACAGAGGATAATACATATTATTATGATTATTATTATGATTATTATTATTGCAACCAGGTAGTTTAAAGTGTCTGTCGGTCTTGCCAATTGTCACACTGGACCGCAGGTGTCAAAGTGCTGCCGAAGTAATCGAATAGTTTTCTAATATCCGAATACGAAACTAAGTAAGGGATAAACTAAGTACTTAATACGAAACTAAGTACTTAATACGAAACTAAGTAAGGGATAATGCCCAATGGACCGTCCGATGCTTCGTCCATTCATTTCTGTTAATGGACACCTCGAAGGGCATTATCCCGCTTATACCATGGTCACTTACGAAAGAAAGATATATTTAAAGGCTGTGGTGCAGGTTAAACACCACTGTCGATTAATGGGTACATAAAGCACTCAAGATATGTATATAAAGTTAGAAATGTCTCCAAAATGGTGTTAAAGTCTAGTTTTTGTGGTTTTTGGTAGTAACGGTTCTTTTTAACGCAATTCGGCGATGACGTCACGTGAGGGAGACGTGTGGAAGGAAGCCTCAGCTTTGTACTAGAACTATGGCGTCTTCGTTAGAAAATTAAACCTGCACCACGGCCTTTAACTTAAAAAAACACTATCAAAATACATACGGCTATTGAAATTATTTTAATACACCACCAAGGTAGCGCTATGCTGCTATAAATGTAATTTTCAGTTTTGATGTCGGGACGTCCCTGGCGGGCGGACATTATTGTTTAACACATTGAACGTGGGGTAACTTCCCCCCCCCCCGGGCCGGTGTCGTGCCAAAAAGTGATTGTCCATTAACACAAAATACTGTTTGTCCATTAACAGGACCATTAACACAAAATAGGCATTTTCACCTGCCAAAAATTGATTTAAGAACAAACGTTAAACTTTCGAAGACACATGCCTTTGCTATAATTACATTATAATACAGTTGTGTGTATCTGCATATTATGGCCGTTTAATCCAGAGAAAAGCAGACGTTGTTGCGCTACCGCTCAACGGGCTGCTGTGCGCTCCCGCGGCCACAAATTAGATTCTGGCAGACAATCACTTTTTGGCACGACACCGGCTACTAAACATTGGCGAAACAAACCTATTTTAGTCTCAATAACAACATGCAACGGCGAAGGCTTTATTTCTTATTTCTCTTTAATTGTGGCAAGACCCACAATGTTGGTGAAGTGTCCTGGTGAGTTGCTAGCTACCATTTAGAAACGCAGCAACGAGCGCTGGAGCGGTCTATGAACAGCAGTGCATAGTGCAGTGCAACCGTCCCTTGAAACACGGACTCGTCCGTATTTAGAAACTAAAGCAGCCGTCCCGTATTGAGACGCACTTTGTCCCGTATTACTGTGAGAGTCAAAACATAGTCAGTAAAATGCCAATGGAAAATGAATAACAGGGCGCGTTATCAGAGCCGTTTCTAGCTATATGCGGACTATGTGGCTGCATAGGGCCCCGCCGCCACCAGGGGGCCCCCCAACCCCCCCGCCGGCCCTAGATCCGGCCCTAGATCCGGGTGGGTTATGATCGCGCTGGCACCCCCCCCCGTCGGCCCTTGGTCCGGGTGGGCTATGATCGCGCTTGCACCCCCCCCCCCCCCCCCCCCGCACCCCCCGTCGGCCCTTGGTCCGGGTGGGTTATGATCGCGCTGGCACCCCCCCCCCCCCCCCCCCCCCCCTGCACCCCCCGTCGGCCCTTGGTCCGGGTGGGCTATGATCGCGCTTGCACCCCCCCCCCCCCCCCCCCCGGTCGGCCTTGACAAAATAGGGGCCCCCAAATTTTTATCTCGCATAGGGCCCCCAAACAGCTAGAGATGGCTCTGCGCGTTATATGGACATGTACGGTAAAGTTGTTCCCGGGCCCTGTCCTGTTCTGTGACCAATGAGCTGACAGCATATTCACACACGAGGATGACGATACAGAATACGCTCATCCCATTGGTCGAGGTACTGTCGCTCACGGAGAAGATAGCGGACGACAACAAAGCAGCACGGGTGACGCTGACAGGCTCGTTCGAGATGAACTGCGCCTCGCCTGGAAGGTGGACGAGACCAAGCGGCAGCAGCAGGGGGCGGTGACAAAAAGCTGCATTCAAGTCGGACAGTTTCCAGCCGCCGTCAAGGAATAAACAGGAAGTCACAAAAATATTTACATCCTGTTAGATCATCTGTAGGCTACCTGTAGTTTGTAGAACATGGAAGGAATTGCGTATGCATTCTTGATCGCCGAAGAAATCGAATTATCAGTCCAGACGTTCTCACAGCTACATAGGAAGGACAAGCAGCAAAGGTGTCTTATAATCTTTATTTATTGATGTATTTATATTTGGAATTATATACATTATATACAGGTATGTGGGAATATGAGTGTTATATAAGTAACCTTTATTATTATTATTATTATTATTATTATTATCATCAACCACATATCAACAACATATTAAACCTTCATTGCACAACATGAGATTCATATATTCTAGCATTAAATATAACAATTACAAAGAAAATCAGGATTTGCGATAAAACGTCATGTTTGTAGTCCTGACTAAGAGCCAATCAGCTCTTTGATTATGCGACATTCAGGCGTTTCCCATCATGCCCTGAGATCTTGCAGTCGGTGGAGAGCAACTGCGGCGCCTGGCTCTAAAAACTGCGGCCGCCTTGATCTCGTGAGATTACCGTTGCCGGCGCGTGCCTGACGTCAGAGCAAGTCGGGATCAAGTCGGACACAAATCTAACCGGCATGCATTGTGCGGTGGTCGCCGGTGATCCGATTCTGCGCAGGCCTGGCTCATCTCGAACGAGCCTGGTGACACAGACCCCGCTTTACGGGGCGGTACACCTTCGAGCAGCAATGCGACGAGTACATCAACTACTGCAAATACTGTTGATAGATTAATAGATAAATACTATACTAATATAATATAATATATATAACTATATATATATAGTATAACTAATATATACTACTATATGTATTTATGTATTTATCTGTATAATCTGCTGAACAATCTCTTACTAGTCTCTCTCTACTCGTCTCTCTCAATGGTCTCAAGGCGGGCTTTGGTCTGTCGTCTCCCCGACGTGACGTCATGCAATGCATTGTGGGGGAAATGAGAATCAATCCCAAACTGCTAAAATAGTAGCTACTTTTTCGTATTATATTACGTTTTGTGATACCCAACAACATCAAATACAATGAATAACAGTTTAAATGTTTATTACCAACAAGCAAATGCGCAAATTCGTTAGAAAATTAAACCTGCACCACGGCTTTTAATCAATTAATAATATTTTAATGTGTTTTAGAGTTAAAATCGTGAGGGGACTATTTAATATCTCCCGTATGCAGGCGTTGCCAAGCAACGTGGCCATAACGTCTTCATAGCGTCAACATATTTCCTAGGTGTAAATGAACACTTTTTAACCTACACCCTCCAACCAATCAGAATCGAGTATTCACCCAGACCATGGTATACCGAAGGATAATTCAGTTATTGTAATATTTGGGGCCCTAAAGCAGAACATCAAGTTAAATACTAAATATGACGTCTTGACTTCCAGCAGTCAACTCCTCTTATTCACAACCTTTATTTTACACGGACTGGACCTGAACGCTCCGCTGTGAAGCTAGCGCCAACGGGGAGAGAGGACTTCCTGTCATTTCTCATCAAATAAAAGCAGTTATATTTCTGGTGAAACTCTTAAAAACAGTGAATTACAACCGCTGCATACTGTTAGCATCATGTCCTCTGCACCACTCGCCCAAAACAAATGGAGTATTTACATGAAGAAGAGAACCCGTCCAGCTTTTTTGTATTATTATTTGAGACAACTTTGTCGTACCGTGACAACAAAATGCAGCTGTAGACATTTTTCTACTCAGTGTTCAGACTCGGAGAACAGATAAAACTGTTGCGTTGATGCTGAAACCTGGCTGTGTAGACCTACCTTTTTTCCACACCGAAAATTGATCAGGAATCGATAAAGAATCGGATCGATAAGCAGAATCGATGATGGAATCGGTATCCATAAAATCATATCAATTCCCATCCCGACTAATACTACGACTATGACTACTTCCACTACTACTACTACTACTAATAATAATAATGCTAATTCTACGAATACTTCTACTAAGACTACATAATAATAATAATAAATATAATTATAATGCTAATACTACGACTATGACTACTTCCACTACTACTACTACTACTACTAATAATGCTAATTCTACGACTACTTCTACTACTACTACTACTACTAATAATAATAATACGACTACTTTTACTACGACTACTACTACTACTATTATTATTATTATTATTATTATTATTATTAATAATAATAATAATAATACTACGACTACTTCGACTATGACTACTCCTACTACTAATAATAATAATAATTATTATTATTATAATTATTATTATTATAACTATTTGGAAATACCATCACAAAATATTAAATAGCAAAGGATAACATTTTTTTTAATTCGGACACAGACCCTTTTCACAGCACGACAAACACAGGTGTAGCTCATAACATTAATGATGGGTCTGTTTGATTTAGGTACGACCAGTATAGACACAACTAGTCCAGTTAATATTCACTGACCATGCTGGTGCTGCGACAGACATGAATAAAACCAACCTCAAGTTAAAATGACAGGAACAGGAAGTGACTGCTGACTAGTGTTGTTTTTGGCGGCCTGTTTTCATTTTAGTCTTAGTCTAGTCTTTGTGTCAAACTGTCATTTTAGTCTTTATTAGTTTTAGTCACGTTTGTACTATTTTAGTCTAGTCAAGTTTCAGTCGACTAAAAGTCTGAGCATTTTAGTCTTATTTTAGTCAGAATTATCCATGACTATTTTAGTCTAGTTTTAGTTAATGAACATTGTATTTTAGTCTCTTTTTAGTAATGCAATTCTATTTAAACCAGTAAATATAGTACAAGTACCTAGTATAGTATAGACAAATCCAACATTTTCTTTAAGTCACCAATTTCACAAGTCAAACAAGGTTATCTTATTATTATATTATTGTTACCTTATAGACTCAAGAAAACATTCAATTCCAGACATGGAAGACGCTCTGATTTGAATTTACAACATATTTATTTTACCCACCAAACATGTAAGAAGTACACACACATGGCTAACCTGCCAGGTTTTGTTTGAGCTTTAAGGCCTTTACACACCGGGGCGTGACGAATAAACGACACGAAAATGTATACTCGCCTATTTCACATCAAAACTATTCATACCGGCAGCGATGCGAATCTGCGACAGTTGCGACATTTGTTCAATACAAGTGAAGCGGCTTTTTCGCCGCGTAATATTTGCGTTCTGTGTGAAAGTACTCATGACAAAAACAACAGTAAGAAAACTCATATTTACGTGCAAATTAATCACAGGAAAAAAAACGCCCCGGTGTGTAAAGGCCTTTAACTTGCCGCGAGTGGGGATTGAGGAAGTGACGTCGCTTGCGTCTTCGCAGTGCGCTGATGCAGCCCCGAGACTCAGGAAACAGAAATATTTCAAAATAATAATAATAGCGGGACGAAATGAACGGGACGAAAAGAGTTTTTATTTTGAAAACCACATTTAGTCCCGTTTTTATTCGTCAACAATATTGCATTATAAATTTGATTATAGTTTTCGTCACATGACCACCATTTTCGTTGCGTCTCGTCTCGTTTTCGTCACGTGATAAAGGTTCGTTGACGACGATATTTAGTCATAATTTTCGTTGACGAAAGCAACACTACTGCTGACCACCTGTGAAAAGGGTCCATTCCACCTTGCGCAACACATAAAACCATTAAAATAACAAGGCTAAGATAACGAGCTATCGCTGTCCCCCCCATGTCTTCCAGGTGAGTCTCTTATCTGCAACACCTGCGGTCTGACCATGGAAGAAGACTGCCTTGGGAACTCAGATGAGACGGTGACGTGTGAAGACCATGAGTCCTGCTATATTAAGTCCATGAGTAAGGAAAAGCATGGCAAATTTGTTTTGCAGCGTAACCAGAGGAGGTTATACGATGCAAAAGCTATAGGCTCTCATTTTTTGTGTAAAAAAAAGTCATTGGGACGAGAGGATACAGTAAGCTGTCCAAGGCTATATAGAGTAGGCCTAGGCTACTTACTACTGAAATATGTTTTGTTTTACAACGTTTCGTCACATTTCTGAGTAACGGGAAAGCTCAGACTAAAACGTGTCAGAGGGAGATGTTAGTATTTGTTCATCGTAATTCAGAGGAAACCTCGACGGCATTGTCAATATTATTTAACATTACTGAGGCAATTCCCACTCACCTGGGCATTCGTGATAACAAAAAGTTAAAATTAGCTATCAATGTCTAATATCTGTTTTATCCGTTTCCCAATTCATGACATCACCCTTTTCCCTCTTTAGGGTTCTCCGCTTTTACCCTCAGAAAGAAAGGCTGCCTGCACACCCCTGAATGCAACGTAACCGATGCAGGAGGGTCGCTCTTTAACAGCACATTCAGATATTCACGCAGATGCTGCACTACTGACCAATGTAATGGAGCCACCTCCCTTCACGTTCTGCTGCCAGCTGTGATCGGCGCCGCCCTGGTGGGCGTGTGGAGCAGCTACAAGCAGTAGAACATGAACCTGTATCGCTATGAGAGTAACTTACCTGCTGATTAAACAAGATTGACCGTATTGTCATATTGTTTAACTAGTTGGCTACTCAATGTTATTGCTCCATACATACGTATGCAGAGGGGAAAATGGGTTTCTTGTAGGCTTTGGGATCATGTGGTTTTGCAAAATATCAAAACTTCTGTCAAATCTTGCTTTTAACCTTTTTAGTCAACAAAGAAATGTATTTCAATATTTTCAAAAATAAATAATCATTATTCATATTTTGTTCACCTTTATTTTGTTGATATTTGTATCTTTAGTGTCTAACAAAAAAAGATTGCAAAAACGGGAGAAAGAAAATGAAGATAAAAACTAAAACAAAGGCTCCTATCATATGCGTCAAAGTGACAGTTACAGGCACCTCATACGTATTGCATTAGACATGTAGCAGACACTTCCATTCAAAGTCACTGTGTCAGTGGTTTATTCAGAGTTGCAGGATAACATGGCCATTCCATACATAGAGCGTAACAGTGACCGCCCCGTTTTAACAGCTCCGGTGCCAGAAGTAAATTTCCCATGCATTTATCTCGTCCACTTTTCGTATAATCCTTATAAAAAGAGTATTAAGACTTGAACCAAGCCAATCATTCGTTATGGTAGTCGTGACCATATTATGTTTGATTCGGGATGAGTAGTTCCTCACTCGGTCAACAAAATAAAGTACCTTTGGCTTTTCTTCCGTTTTCCAAATTCTTTTTATGCCCGAATCAAACATAATATGGTCACGACTACCATAACGAACGATCGGCTTGGTTAAAGGCTTAATACTCTTTTTATAAGGATTCTACGAAAAGTGGACGAGATAAATGCATGGGAAATTTACTTCCGGCACCGGAGCTGTTAAAAAGGGGCGGTCACTGTTACGCTCTATTGAAATCCTACTGACAAGGCGAGGGTCATCTAGCCTTGATGGATGGATAAAACTAAATCTCAAAATAAAAATAAACGATTAAACATTTAAAAAATCAGATTGTCATAATAATCTGGCGGGCCAGATATTATTGCTGGCGGGCCAGTTTTGGCCCGTGGGCCGCGTGTTGCTGACCACTAGGTTAGGTAGCCTAGTCCTAACTAGACCTTCGTACTCATTACATTCATACTAAAGGTCTAGCAGTGCTGTAGAGACAAACGATGTCTCACTTGAAGGCGGGTGCTGTTGAAGTTTAAAACCTATTGGCTCTGCCCAGTGCCACTCTGGATCTGCCTTAACCAATCGCTAACGTTTGGTCGTGACGTATTTCATGCGCCAGAAACCACGTTGCGCGAAGTATACAAACGGCAGATGCAGTGAGCATTAGCATTAGCCTGGTTCTGCCCGCCTCCGTACTTCCGCTCAATAACTGAAATTCGCGCACGACCTCTACGTCACTGTTCTCAGGCCGCGCCTCCTGTTCGCTGATTGGAAGGCACATTTGAGGGATAAGAAATCGTTCTAACATAGCAGCACGGCCAGACCTTAGTGCTGAAGTGAAATGAAAATTGAGCGGAAGTACGTAGGCGGGCGGAGCCAGGCTATGGGTTAGGGGGTAGGGGTTAGATAAAAGATTATGCGTGTGTGTGTGTGTGTGTGTGTTTTTTGCGCTTGGGACATTTATCTCTTTTCTTCTTGATTAGATAGATAAACCTTTGTTGCACCAAGGGGAATTTGTCTTGAATTGATATCCATCATTTGCTTGTCAGACTAGTTTTTTTGGTTCCTCTTAGTCTCGTATGTTTTTGTACTATCAGCATCGGACATCACAGGCTATATAAATGTGGAACAGCTTTGTGTGTCAGTGTTGTGCTGACTGAGGTCTCCTCCTGTCTGGGTGAACTGCTGTGATATCTACTGATTATTTCCTATCCCCTCCTGAGGCCAAGATGAACAACGTTGTGTTTGCATGCATGCTTATTGCTGGGCTGGTTGTTGTGGGTGAGTTATATTTTTCCAACCGGTTGCAGACATCGTTTTTAATTTTTCAGTTTTTTATATTTCTAAAACAATCATAAAATAGTTAACTGATATCACAGCGTTGCTGTCGAGTAGATAAATGGTTTCAACATGGCCAATAGTGTTACTTTTTAACTAAATCATGTATTTTACTATTATTTACTTTTTCATTAATTTGAATAAGAGAAAAAGATAAGTATACTACGACTACCTTTACCACTACTACTACTACTACTGCTAATACTACTACTACTACTACTACTGCTAATACTACTACTACGTCTTCTACTACTAGTGCTGCATTTGACACTGTTGACCACTCAATACTTTTGGACAGGTTGGAAAACTGGGTAGGGCTTTCAGGCTCAGTCTTAAGTTGGTTTAGGTCATATCTACAAGGCAGGAATTATTTTGTTTCCATTGGCAACCATGCATCTGAACTAACGTGACGTGTGGAGTCCCCCAAGGTTCAATCCTAGGGCCCTCTTCATTCACCCTCTACATGCTCCTGCTAGTGCTAATCATGTAAAAATAATAATATTGATTACCATTGCTATGCTGATGACACTCAAATCTATATAGCGCTATCACCAAATGACTATCGCCCCATTGATCTGCTGTGCCAGTGCACTGAGCAAGTCAAAGACTGGATGTGCCATCATTTCCTCCAATTAAATAAGGACAAAACTGAGAATTGTTTTCGGTGCTAAAAAAGACAGGCTACCTACTCCTTGACTCTCTGTCCTTGCAAACCAAAAAACAAGCCAAAAATCTCTGTGTTATCATGGATTCGGATCTAGATTTCAACAGCCATATTAAATCAGTAACAAAATCGGCCTACTATCACCTTTAAAACATAGCAAGGCTAAGAGGCCTGTAAGATGTCCCCAAAAGACTGAGAAAAACTTGTACATGCCTTTATTACTAGTAGGCTAGATTATTGTAATGGTCTCCTTGCAGGTCTTAAACAGCTGCAGCTTGTTCAGGATGCTGCTGCTCGACTTCTAATAGACCAGACTAAAGACCAAAACATTTGAACACATTACACCAATTCTTAAATCCTTGCATTGGCTCCCCGTATGTCAGAGAATCGACTTCAAAATATGACTGCTTACCTACAAATCACTACATGGCTTAGGGCCAAAGTATATCACTGAAATGCTTTCGCTACACAAGCCTTCAGACCGCTAAGATCATCTGGGACCAATCTGTTAATGGTTCCCAGAGTCAATACAAAACATGGGAAAGTCGGAATTAGTTACTATGCAACAAATAGCTGGACTTCCTGAAGATTTAAGAATCTTATTTTTAGACTATTTTTAAATCAAGGCTAAAAACGTTGATGTTCACTTCAACCATCTGCTAAATCTATATTGCACTTTTAACTTTACTGCACTTTTTTATCTTTATTTTTTTAAATAAATTGTTGTAACTGTTCTTTATTCTTTTCTTATTTCATTTTATTGTATGATATGTTTTTATGTGAAGCACTTTGAGTCTGCCTTGTGTATGAAATGTGCGATATAAATGAAGTTGCCTTGCCTTGCACACTACTACTAATACTACGACTACTTCTACTACTATTACTACTACTATGAATACTGCCACTACAACTACTTATACTACTACTACTAACAATAATAATAATTAATAATAACAATAACTTTATTTGGAAAAATACCATCACAAAATATTAAATAGCAAAGGACAAAAAAAAAAGTGTTTCATTCGGACACAATTCCACCTTGTGCAACACATAAAACCATTAAAATAACGAGGCTAAGATAACGAGCTATCGCTGCCCCCCCCATGTCTTCCAGGTGAGTCTCTTATCTGCAACACCTGCGGTCTGACCTCGGAAGAAGACTGCCTTGGGAACTCAAACACGACGGTGATGTGTGGAGACGATCAGTCCTGCTATACTCTGACCTTGGGTAAGAAAAGCATGGCAAATTTGTTTTGCAGCGTAACCAGAGGAGGTTATACGATGCAAAAGCTATAGGCTCTCATTGTTTGTGTAAAAATAAGTCATTGGGATGAGAGGATACAGTAAGCTGTCCAAGGCTATATAGAGTAGGCCTAGGCTACTTACTACTGAAATATGTTTTGTTTTACAACGTTAAGTCACATTTCTGAGTAACGGGAAAGCTCAGACTAAAACGTGTCAGAGATGTTGGTATTTGTTCGTAGTCTATAACTCGGAAACCTCAACGGAATTGTCAATATTATTCAACATTACTGAGGCAATTCCCACTCACCTGGGCATTCGTGATAACAAAAAGTTGAAATTAGCTATCAATGTAATATAATATCTGTTTTATCCGTTTCCCGATTCATGACATCACCCTTTTCCCTCTTTAGGTTTCGGTGATGTAAGGCTCAGAAGGAAAGGCTGCCTGGACAATGCTGTATGCAACACAACCGGAACAGGATCGTTGTCAAGCACCACATACACCCTATCAAGCAGATGCTGCAATACTGACCAATGTAATGGAGCCACCTCCCTTCACGTTCTGCTGCCAGCTGTGATCGGCGCCGCCCTGGTGGGCGTGTGGAGCAGCTACAAGCAGTAGAACATGAACCTGTATCGCTATGAGAGTAACTTACCTGGTGATTAAACAAGATTGACCGCATTGTCATATTGTTTAACTAGTTGGCTACTCAATGTTATTGCTCCGTACATACGTATGCAGAGGGGAAAATGGGTTTCTTGCAAAATATCAAAACTTCTGTCAAATCTTTTAACCTTTTTAGTCAACAAAGAAATGTATTTCAATATTTTCAAAAATAAATAATCATTATTCATATTTTGTTCACCTTTATTTTGTTGATATTTGTATCTTTAGTGTCTAACAAAAAAAGATTGCAAAAACGGGAGAAAGAAAATGAAGATAAAAACTAAAACAAAGGCTCCTATCATATGCGTCAAAGTTACAGGCACCTCATACGTATTGCATTAGACATGTAGCAGACACTTCCATTCAAAGTCACTGTGTCAGTGGTTTATTCAGAGTTGCAGGATAACATGGCCATTCCATACATTGAAATCCTACTGACAAGGCGAGGGTCATCTAGCCTTGTGAGTCCATCCCGATCTCACAAGTTCGTATTCAGTTTCTCTCTGCAGATCCGTCTAGCCCCGAGCCTGTTGAAAGCCTCTCCTAAAAATGTTTAAATGATAGGTCCAATTAGCGCTTGGGGGAATGTCAGTTCACTATGAATCAAGGCGTGCCCCAGTCTGCAGAATTAAATAAACAATGGCAGCACCTGCCATTGTTTTCTTTTAAAATAGCATTATGAGTGAATTATGAGTTTGCATTACAGGTCACTGTGGTGCTGTCACGCATCACAGGCTATATAAATGTGGAACAGCTTTGTGTGTCAGTGTTGTGCTGATTGAGGTCTCCTCCTGTCTGAGTGAACTGCTGTGATATCTACTGATTTATTTTTGATTATCTTCACCTGAGGCCAAGATGAACAACGTTGTGTTTGCATGCATGCTTATTGCTGGGCTGGTTGTTGTGGGTGAGTTATATTTTTCCAACCGGTCGCAGGCATCGTTTTTAGTTTTTCTGTTTTTTATCTTTCTAAAACAATCATAAAATAGTGAACTGATATCACAGCGTTGCTGTTGAGTAGATAAATGGTTTCAACATGGCCAATAGGGTTACTTTTTAACTAAATCATGTATTTTACTATTATTTACTTTTTCATTCATTTGAATAAGAGAAAAAGATGAGTGTGTGCCAGTAATACTACTACTACTACAAGTATACTATGACTACCTTTACTACTACTACTAATACTAGGCCTACTACTAATACTAATACTACTTCCTAATACTTAGGGATTTGAATATTGGAAAACCGGTTCCAGTTGAGAAATGAAACGGCTGCTAAATACGTTCATCATTAAAACCCTTCTTTATTAAAATCGTTAACCCCCCGCTTGCCACAACCTCTTATTTAGATGGCGGCAGTTGACTAGTGGGAGCGCAACCATGGAAACCAAATCCTGGGGAGAACATAGAGGATAATACATATTATTATGATTATTATTATGATTATTATTATTGCAACCAGGTAGTTTAAAGTGTCTGTCGGTCTTGCCAATTGTCACACTGGACCACAGGTGTCAAAGTGCTGCCGAAGTAATCGAATAGTTTTCTAATATCCGAATACGAAACTAAGTAAGGGATAAACTAAGTACTTAATACGAAACTAAGTACTTAATACGAAACTAAGTAAGGGATAATGCCCGATGGACCGTCCGATGCTTCGTCCATTCATTTCTGTTAATGGACACCTCGAAGGGCATTATCCCGCTTATACCATGGTCACTTACGAAAGAAAGATATATTTAAAGGCTGTGGTGCAGGTTAAACACCACTGTCGATTAATGGGTACATAAAGCACTCAAGATATGTATATAAAGTTAGAAATGTCTCCAAAATGGTGTTAAAGTCTAGTTTTTGGTAGTAACGGTTCTTTTTAACGCAATTCGGCGATGACGTCACGTGAGGGAGACGTGTGGAAGGAAGCCTCAGCTTTGTACTAGAGCCTGTTGAAAGCCTCTCCTAAAAATGTTTAAATGATAGGTCCAATTAGCGCTTGGGGGAATGTCAGTTCACTATGAATCAAGGCGTGCCCCAGTCTGCAGAATTAAATAAACAATGGCAGCACCTGCCATTGTTTTCTTTTAAAATAGCATTATGAGTGAATTATGAGTTTGCATTACAGGTCACTGTGGTGCTGTCACGCATCACAGGCTATATAAATGTGGAACAGCTTTGTGTGTCAGTGTTGTGCTGATTGAGGTCTCCTCCTGTCTGAGTGAACTGCTGTGATATCTACTGATTTATTTTTGATTATCTTCACCTGAGGCCAAGATGAACAACGTTGTGTTTGCATGCATGCTTATTGCTGGGCTGGTTGTTGTGGGTGAGTTATATTTTTCCAACCGGTCGCAGGCATCGTTTTTAGTTTTTCTGTTTTTTATCTTTCTAAAACAATCATAAAATAGTGAACTGATATCACAGCGTTGCTGTTGAGTAGATAAATGGTTTCAACATGGCCAATAGGGTTACTTTTTAACTAAATCATGTATTTTACTATTATTTACTTTTTCATTCATTTGAATAAGAGAAAAAGATGAGTGTGTGCCAGTAATACTACTACTACTACAAGTATACTATGACTACCTTTACTACTACTACTAATACTAGGCCTACTACTAATACTAATACTACTTCCTAATACTTAGGGATTTGAATATTGGAAAACCGGTTCCAGTTGAGAAATGAAACGGCTGCTAAATACGTTCATCATTAAAACCCTTCTTTATTAAAATCGTTAACCCCCCGCTTGCCACAACCTCTTATTTAGATGGCGGCAGTTGACTAGTGGGAGCGCAACCATGGAAACCAAATCCTGGGGAGAACATAGAGGATAATACATATTATTATGATTATTATTATGATTATTATTATTGCAACCAGGTAGTTTAAAGTGTCTGTCGGTCTTGCCAATTGTCACACTGGACCACAGGTGTCAAAGTGCTGCCGAAGTAATCGAATAGTTTTCTAATATCCGAATACGAAACTAAGTAAGGGATAAACTAAGTACTTAATACGAAACTAAGTACTTAATACGAAACTAAGTAAGGGATAATGCCCGATGGACCGTCCGATGCTTCGTCCATTCATTTCTGTTAATGGACACCTCGAAGGGCATTATCCCGCTTATACCATGGTCACTTACGAAAGAAAGATATATTTAAAGGCTGTGGTGCAGGTTAAACACCACTGTCGATTAATGGGTACATAAAGCACTCAAGATATGTATATAAAGTTAGAAATGTCTCCAAAATGGTGTTAAAGTCTAGTTTTTGGTAGTAACGGTTCTTTTTAACGCAATTCGGCGATGACGTCACGTGAGGGAGACGTGTGGAAGGAAGCCTCAGCTTTGTACTAGAACTATGGCGTCTTCGTTAGAAAATTAAACCTGCACCACGGCCTTTAACTTAAAAAAACACTATCAAAATACATACGGCTATTGAAATTATTTTAATACACCACCACAGTAGCGCTATGCTGCTATAAATGTAATTTTCAGTTTTGATGTCGGGACTGGCAGGGGGACATTATTGTTTAACACATTGAACGTGGGGTAACTTCCCCCCCCCCCCGGGCCGGTGTCGTGCCAAAAAGTGATTGTCCATTAACACAAAATACTGTTTGTCCATTAACAGGACCATTAACACAAAATAGGCATTTTCACCTGCCAAAAATTGATTTAAGAACAAACGTTAAACTTTCGAAGACACGTGCCTTTGCTATAATTACATTATAATACAGTTGTGTGTATCTGCATATTATGGCCGTTTAATCCAGAGAAAAGCAGACGTTGTTGCGCTACCGCTCAACGGGCTGCTGTGCGCTCCCGCGGCCACAAATTAGATTCTGGCAGACAATCACTTTTGTGATCTCTACTAAGACTACATAATAATAATAATAATTTTTAAAAAATTCATTCGGACACAGACCTTTTTCACAGCAGGACAAACACAGGTGTAGCTCATAACATTAATGATGGGTCTGTTTGATTTAGGTACGACCAGTATAGACACAACTAGTCCAGTTAATATTCACTGACCATGCTGGTGCTGCGACAGACATGAATAAAACCAACCTCAAGTTAAAATGACAGGAACAGGAAGTGACTTTATCCTGCTGACCACCTGTGAAAAGGGTCCATTCCACCTTGTGCAACACATAAAACCATTAAAATAACGAGGCTAAGATAACGAGCTATCGCTGCCCCCCCCATGTCTTCCAGGTGAGTCTCTTATCTGCAACACCTGCGGTCTGAGCGTGGAAGAAGACTGCCTTGGGAACTCAGACACAACGGTGACGTGTGAAGACAATCAGTCCTGCTATATTAAGACCTTGGGTAAGGAAAAGCATGGCAAATTTGTTTTGCAGCGTAACCAGAGGAGGTTATATGGTGCAAATGCTATAGGCTCTCATTGTTTGTGTAAAAAAAAGTCATTGGGACGAGAGGATACAGTAAGCTGTCCAAGGCTATATAGAGTAGGCCTAGGCTACTTACTACTGAAATATGTTTTGTTTTACAACGTTTCGTCACATTTCTGAGTAACGGGAAAGCTCAGACTAAAACGTGTCAGAGGGAGATGTTAGTATTTGTTCGTAGTCTATAAATTCAGAGGAAACCTCGACGGCATTGTCAATATTATTTAACATTACTGAGGCAATTCCCACTCACCTGGGCATTCGTCATAACAAAAAGTTAAAATTAGCTATCAATGTCTAATGTCTGTTTTATCCGTTTCCCAATTCATGACATCACCCTTTTCCCTCTTTAGGTTTCCCCACTTTTACCCTCAGAAAGAAAGGCTGCCTGCACAACTCTGAATGCAACGTAACCGATGCAGGAGGGTCGTTCTTTAACAGCACATTCAGCTATTCACGCACATGCTGCACTACTGACCAATGTAATGGAGCCACCTCCCTTCACGTTCTGCTGCCAGCTGTGATCGGCGCCGCCCTGGTGGGCGTGTGGAGCAGCTACAAGCAGTAGAACATGAACCTGTATCGCTATGAGAGTAACTTACCTGGTGATTAAACAAGATTGACCGTATTGTCATATTGTTTAACTAGTTGGCTACTCAATGTTATTGCTCCATACATACGTATGCAGAGGGGAAAATGGGTTTCTTGTAGGCTTTGGGATCATGTGGTTTCGCAAAATATCAAAACTTCTGTCAAATCTTTTAACCTTTTTAGTCAACAAAGAAATGTATTTCAATATTTTCAAAAATAAATAATCATTATTCATATTTTGTTCACCTTTATTTTGTTGATATTTGTATCTTTAATGTCTAACAAAAAAAGATTGCAAAAACGGGAGAAAGAAAGTGAAGATAAAAACTAAAACAAAGGCTCCTATCATATGCGTCAAAGTGACAGTTACAGGCACCTCATACGTATTGCATTAGACATGTAGCAGACACTTCCATTCAAAGTCACTGTCAGTGGTTTATTCAGAGTTGCAGGATAACATGGCCATTCCATACATTGAAATCCTACTGACAAGGCGAGGGTCATCTAGCCTTGTGAGTCCATCCCGATCTCACAAGTTCGTATTCAGTTTCTCTCTGCAGATCCGTCTAGCCCCGAGCCTGTTGAAAGCCTCTCCTAAAAATGTTTAAATGATAGGTTCAATCAGCACTTGGGGGAATGTCAGTTCACGATGCATCAAGGCGTGCCCCAGTCTGCAGAATTAAATAAACAATGGCAGCACCTGCCATTGTTTTTTTTTTTTAAATAGCATTATGAGTAAATTATGAGTTTGCATTACAGGTCACTGTGGTGCTGTTAAGGCACATTCTCACCACATCCACACCATGTATAATTTGCAATCCAGAGAGGTTAGGTGTTGACTTTTTTTCTCTCTTTTTTCTTCATTGATCCACATCATTTGCTGGTCAGACTAGTTTTTCTTGCTTCGTCTTTGTCTCGTATCATTTTTGCCATCAGCGTCACGCATCACAGGCTATATAAATGTGGAACAGGCTTTGTGTGTCAGTGTTGTGCTGACTGAGGTCTCCTCCTGTCTGAGTGAACTGCTGTGATATCTACTGATTTATTTTTGATTATCGTCACCTGAGGCCAAGATGAACAACGTTGTGTTTGCATGCATGCTTATTGCTGGGCTGGTTGTTGTGGGTGAGTTATATTTTTCCAACCGGTCGCAGGCATCGTTTTTAGTTTTTCTGTTTTTTATCTTTCTAAAACAATCATAAAATAGTGAACTGATATCACAGCGTTGCTGTCGAGTAGATAAATGGTTTCAACATGGCCAATAGGGTTACTTTTTAACTAAATCATGTATTTTACTATTATTTACTTTTTCATTCATTTGAATAAGAGAAAAAGATGAGTGTGTGCCAGTAATACTACTACTACTACTACAAGTATACTATGACTACCTTTACTACTACTACTAATGCTAGGCCTACTACTAATACTAATACTACTTCCTAATACTTAGGGATGGGAATCGAAAACCGGTTCCAGTTGAGAACCGGTTCCAAATTGTCCGATCCATCGGAATCGTACGCCACCAAGCTTATTGACTCCTCTTATCAACGCCGGTGTCGTGCCAAAAAGTGATTGTCTGCCAGAAATTGATTGAAGGCCAAATACAGTTACTCAAAGGTGATTTCTACCTAAATATGACTTGATCTCATTCATAAGCTTCATAATATAAACACTGGAGCTCACAGGACACCTTGGACTTCTTTTAAAGGACCATTAACACAAAATAGGCATTTTCACCTGCCAAAAATTGATTGAAGAACAAACGTTAAACTTTCGAAGACACATGCCTTTGCTATAATTACATTATAATACCGTTGTGTGTATCTGCATATTATGGCCATTTAATCCAGAGAAAAGCAGACGTTGTTGCGCTACCGCACAACGGGCTGCTGTGCGCTCCCGCGGCCAGAAATCAGATTCTGGCAGACAATCACTTTTTGGCACGACACCGGCATGTTTTTTAAGACGGTTGCGCATGTGCATTTCAAAACCAACAACGAAGGAGTCATCATGGTAGATATCAAGATAGACAACAACAGTGCTAGAGAGAGTACACATAATGTGGTTTCAACATTGTGCAAAGTTTTGATTAAATTGCACAGCAGGACCAGCGCTGTTCACCCGAAGAGAAAACACACAGGCGCTATGGTGGGGAACGGATCGGTAGAAAAGGAAAAGAGATGGCTACCTGTTCTGTTCATGTTGATTAAATGACCAACTTGTTGGTATATTTTGCTTTTGTTTAAATGAAACGGCTGCTAAATACGTTCATCATTAAAACCCTTCTTTATTAAAACCGTTAACCCCCCGCTTGCCACAACCTCTTATTTAGATGGCGGCAGCTGACTAGTGGGAGCGCAACCATGGAAACCAAACCTGGGGAGAACATAGAGGATAATACATATTATTATGATTATTATTATGATTATTATTATTGCAACCAGGTAGTTTAAAGTGTCTGTCGGTCTTGCCAATTGTCACACTGGACCGCAGGTGTCAAAGTGCTGCCGAAGTAGGCTAATCGAATAGTTTTCTAATATCCGAATACGAAACTAAGTAAGGGATAAACTAAGTACTTAATACGAAACTAAGTACTTAATATGAAACTAAGTAAGGGATAAACCGTCCTCCGCTTCGCGTCGGATGGTTCACGCCTCCGCGTCGTCCATTCATTTCTGTTAATGGACACCTCAAAGGGCATTATCCCGCTTATAGCATGGTCACTTACGAAAGAAAGATATATTTAATCAATTAATATTACTTTAATGTGTTTTCAAATCGTGAGAGTTTTTTTATTTTTACAAGTCGAGCGGACTATTTAATATCTCCCGTATGCAGGCGTTGCCAAGCAACGTGGCCATAGCGTCAACGTCTTTCCTAGGTGTACATTAACACTTTTTATACCATGGTCTGGGTGAATACTCGATTCTGATTGGCTGGAGAGTGTAGGTTAAAAAGTGTTTATTAAAAAAGTGGTTTTAATGAAGAAGGGTTTTAATCTTACTTGTGAAAGGTAATCCAAGGCGTCTACATATATTATGTCTATGGTTTTAATGATATTATGTCTATGGTTTTAATGATGAACGTATTTAGATGAAGTCCATTCCAGGAAGTGACTTATAAAGTCACTTCCAACAGGAAGTGACTTTATCCTGCTGACCACCTGTGAAAAGGGTCCATTCCACCTTGTGCAACACATAAAATCATTAAAATAACGAGGCTAAGATAACGAGCTATCGCTGTCCCCCCCATGTCTTCCAGGTGAGTCTCTTATCTGCAACACCTGCGGTCTGAGCGTGGAAGAAGACTGCCTTGGGAACTCAAACACGACGGTGACGTGTCAAGGCAATCAGTCCTGCTATATTAAGACCTTGGGTAAGGAAAAGCATGGCAACTTTGTTTTGCAGCGTAACCAGAGGAGGTTATACGATGCAAAAGCTATAGGCTCTCATTGTTTGTGTAAAAAATAAGTCATTGGGATGAGAGGATACAGTAAGCTGTCCAAGGCTATATAGAGTAGGCCTAGGCTACTTACTACTGAAATATGTTTTGTTTTACAACGTTTCGTCACATTTCTGAGTAACGGGAAAGCTCAGACTAAAACGTGTCAGAGGGAGATGTTAGTATTTGTTCGTAGTCTATAAATTCAGAGGAAACCTTCAGAGGAAACCTCGACGGCATTGTCAATATTATTTATAACATTACTGAGGCAATTCCCACTCACCTGGGCATTCGTGACAACAAAAAGTTGAAATTAGCTATCAATGTCTAATGTCTGTTTTATCCGTTTCCCAATTCATGACATCACCCTTTTCCTTCTTTAGGTTTCAGCAATTTCAACCTCAGAAGGAAAGGCTGCCTGGACACCTCTGAATGCAACTCAACCAATTCAGCAGGAGCGCTCTTTAACAGCACATTCACCATATCACGCACATGCTGCACTACTGACCAATGTAATGGAGCCACCTCCCTTCACGTTCTGCTGCCAGCTGTGATCGGCGCCGCCCTGGTGGGCGTGTGGAGCAGCTACAAGCAGTAGAACATGAACCTGTATCGCTATGAGAGTAACTTACCTGGTGATTAAACAAGATTGACCGTATTGTCATATTGTTTAACTAGTTGGCTACTCAATGTTATTGCTCCGTACATACGTATGCAGAGGGGAAAATGGGTTTCTTGTAGGCTTTGGGATCATGTGGTTTCGCAAAATATCAAAACTTCTGTCAAATCTTGCTTTTAACCTTTTTAGTCACAGTGACATCGTCGCCACCGCCGGACTAAGATTCAACCTAATTTAAACATTGGACGTTGGCCCGCAACATGCATTTTGTTTTTTGTAATCACTGAACTTTTTGTCTTATTTGAACAACAAAGAAGTGTACTTCAATATTTTCAAAATAAAATATCATTATTCACCTTTATTTTGTTGATATTTGTATCTTTAGTGTCTAACAAAAAAAGATTGCAAAAACGGGAGAAAGAAAATGAAGATAAAAACTAAAACAAAGGCTCCTATCATATGCGTCAAAGTGACAGTTACAGGCACCTCATACGTATTGCATTAGACATGTAGCAGACACTTCCATTCAAAGTCACTGTCAGTGGTTTATTCAGAGTTGCAGGATAACATGGCCATTCCATACATTGAAATCCTACTGACAAGGCGAGGGTCATCTAGCCTTGTGAGTCCATCCCGATCTCACAAGTTCGTATTCAGTTTCTCTCTGCAGATCCGTCTGGCCCCGAGCCTGTTGAAAGCCTCTCCTAAAAATGAATACTCAGAAGGCTTTCCTCAGAGAAGTTATTTTTGCTTTAGTGCCAACCAGATTCGGAGTGAAGAGAGCAAGAGCATCACTTGACTGGAGTTTTTTGAACAACGTAAGGCCACGCACAGACTAGGCCAGACTGAAATTCATTGTGAAACGCAAACTTAAAAATCTGGATGGCCTCACAAGGCTACAGGTAATTTAGGTAAATCTAGGTATAAAATAAAATACAAGGTGCATAAAGGTACAATTTACAGTTACAAGATACGTGCAGAATAAAGTGACCAAAGTGTTCAAAGGACTTAAAAGTTAGACAGCGATGCACAATCACTATCGGGGCAACTAGGAATTTAAGTGCTACGGTCGGATAGCTGACGTGGCGTCAATGCAGGAAAAGTTTACAATCTCAATCTTTGAGTCACTTTGAGGCGCAACATTTAGTATAGTTACAGGGTTTGACAAAGGTTACAATGTAAATAATTATGTAAATAGGGCCCGTAACGGAGCCCTGTGGAACACCATAACACAGTAAATGATTTAGCCTGAAACCCCATGAAGGCATTCAAATGCCCTCATGTACCCTTAAAATGCCCTCATGTACCCTTAAAATGCCCTCATGTACCCATGTTGCTCTCAGCGGTTTTGAACCCTGACTCAGACAGAAACTCAAGCTTCATGAAGCATTCAGATCCAGAATTCCTCTCATGCGTGTAAACCTTCAGAATTACACTTACGCAATTAGCTGGGGAAGAAATTCTGACAGATGAAGCAAATGAGCACATTCCTCATTTTTTTGGAAAAGGTTTTCCTTTCCTCAACATGATGGAAAGTTCGGAGACTTGCTTGTGTAGATGTAGTTGTTCCTTCAACGTTGAATTGTAATGCCATTGTTTTCTTTCTTCGGTAGTATGCTCCTAGTAGTTAAGTGTGGCAATGATGGGATGTTCCTCCTGACAATAAACCTGATTCACTTCATTCTTGTGTCGTCATTCTTATGCCTCTAGTTTACATTAGTTCCTCCATGTGGGACCTTGTAGAGACAAGCTATTGACTACCCAAATCCTGTGTGTGTATCTCGTTCGTGTCGGCTCTGTCGTCTTCAAAGATGGCCACCGTTTGGACCAGACTTCTGGTGTTGGGAGCGGTTGCTGCCGTCAGTGAGTCAAGGTTTTATTTGATTAGATTAGATTAGATTAGATTCAACTTTATTGTCATTGTGCAGATTACATACAGGGACAACGAAATGCAGTTGGCGTTCTAACCAGAAGTGCAAATGAGCGATTAAGTGCAGTATTTTTCCTGAGGAGTGCAATATTGAAAAAAAAAAGAAAAAATGTCAGTAGTGGTTAAAGTGACGTAGTAAACAGTAAACGGTGCAAGTGGAGGTAGAGATTATAGAGGTAGTACGG
This sequence comes from Merluccius polli, assembly GCA_030340625.1. Taxonomy (NCBI): domain Eukaryota; kingdom Metazoa; phylum Chordata; class Actinopteri; order Gadiformes; family Merlucciidae; genus Merluccius; species Merluccius polli. The sequence continues at coordinate 25,263 of JAOPHQ010005496.1, read as the reverse complement.
ATAAATAATCAGTAACAATGTAAACCAGGCTGTAAACAATGTAAAAGTAGTGCAACAGTGCGGTAGTGCAATACAACAGAGATCTTACTGACTCAAAAGCCTTGTCTGTAAAAGCAGGCTTGGGGTTTTAATAGACCTTTTGTCATATTTGTTTGCATCTACATAGTATTTGTATCTATAATCTAGATTCAGTGTACATTTTCTTGGGGTAAAAATGTTGTCATTATTAAGCTTACATTTGCTATTATATTGTATACGGTAGATTATATCATCTTTCTCTATAAGGGAAAAATCCTATTTGGGAGTATACCGGTAGGCTACAGGTAAGCCTACCTTGTCTGGTTATGCTTGTAGGACTTTGAGAAGGAGTTTAAAGACGCACTTGATCCCCGTGTTACCTTTAGATGGGGAGACAGACGGGTTAAGGTAGGTGTAGATGTTGCCATGAAGCATTTTTCTTCTACCTCCTAACTAATTACACAGCGCTCACATTCTCCCCAACAACTCATCACGATTGCCTTTTTTTTTTTTTTTTTTTCTCCGACTCGCGGAGCACACCCTGTTTGTCAGCCAGGTATGCCGCCAGGTGAGTTTGTGCCCCAAACGTTTCCTCTTATCTCTTCTGCAGCCCACGGCCTGACGTGCATCCAGTGTCCCGTCGGGGTCTTCAGGAACTGTCTGTTTCCCGATGAGGTCGTCTGCGACAACTCAACTCTCAACTGCTACTCCGGAGACGCACGTAAGCGCTACACACGAATCACACAAATGGGGGGAAAAAAAATATAGGTGCTTTCCTCCTCATACACACTCCGATGATTGGTTTGACATTCAAATATAGAATTAGTAAAGTAGGCACAAGTCACAAACTCTTGCTGAAAGTCAAGGGCGTCAGTTTGGTTTTAGAAGTGGTGGGGACCAGTACGCGATTGTCGACGGGGGGGGGGGGCCTATCGCATGATTTAGACTTGACGGTATCGGTTTGAGTATGTGCGGATTTTTTCGGTCGCAATTGGTTTGCACATTTTTAAAAGTGGTGGGGACAAAATTGAAATTATAAATAGTGGTGGGGACATGTCCCCCCCCGCCCCCCCCCCCCCCTGTAATCTACGCCTATGCTGAAAGTTACGGGACAGAACAGGCAAAATAGACTCAGATCCTGAGGCCTATTAAGCCCCAGGGAAATTGATTCTGTGCTCTTCTCAATATAGAAAAGACTATAAAATAGAAAATATAAGTACAAAATACACAGGACATCAATGTGAAGTTACTCTGAATGACATCCATGGGAATTCATAGTGTTCAAGCTGGGCCTAGAAGAGTGAAAATTAGCTAATTAAGTTAAGTAACCCACTTAACTGACTCCACCCGTGTGTAGGCAGTAAAAAGTTTCATTTGTCATAGTATCGGTGACATTGTGGTTTTCCAAACTGACTGCGTGTTTTAATATCTCACAATACGTCCACGGTGTGAATCAGACTTTACAACACCTCAACCCCCCGCTGCCAAAGTCCCAGCACTGTTGTTTAAACCTTGTTATTTGTTTCATGTTTCCATTACCTCAGGAACCTGCACATTGGCACATTTATATTTATACTTCAGACATATTTATTTATTTAACGCACAGGTCACCTACAAACGGACAGTTACATGTATATAGTATGTTTATTTTATTCTAATAGTTTTTTATTATATTTTTTATTTTAATTGGTAAATGTATTGTATACAGACTCTTGTTTTTGTACTCTCTTTTCCCACTGTACTGCTGGTCACTGTGAATTTCTCCTAAGGGGGATTAATAAAGGACTATCTTATCTTATCTTATCCTGACAGAGTTCAACATCACTGGGGATTTCAAACTCCACACCCGGGGGTGTCTGGACTCGGACCTGTGTGGCAAGACGCTGACCGGCTCCATCCTAGGAGCCGGCTTCACCAGCAGCTTCACCTGCTGCCAGACGGACCTGTGCAACGGGGCGGCGGCGCCGCAGCTGCCGCTCGCCGCTGTCTGCTGCGCCGCCGCCATGTTGGCGACGCTGTGGGCTCGTTAGGCGACGCAACGGAGCAACAATATAGTCGCAGAAGATGACGTAGGGTTACAAATTAATAAATTAATGAATAAAGAAATCATAAAGAGTGAAATGTGTTGATTTCAGCGTCACAATATTCAATATTATCCGACCCAATGCGTTGCTTTTACTAGTTTAGCTCCCTCAAAACGTGTCAAAACCAGTCCGACCAATCACAGTTCAAGCTCCACCCCCCGTCTTGTGATTGGCCCAAGCTGTTCCTCCAAGTGTGAAAGTCACAAGAGAGACTGGAAAATGTTGAATAAGTTAAATGTTCCCCCCCCCCCCCCCCCCGAATTATTTAAGCAATATTAAAGAATGTAAAAAAAAATAATCTACCTAATCTACAATCTAATTGATTCAACAAAATACACAGAATATATAGATACACATATCTGAATACACAGAATATATAGATACACATATATCTGAATACACAGAATATATAGATACACATATATCTGAATACACAGAATATATAGATACACATATATCTGAATACACAGAATATATAGATACACATATATCTGAATACACAGAATATATAGAAACACATATATCTGAATACACAGAATATATAGATACACATATATTTGAATACACAGAATATATAGATACACATATATCTGAATACACAGAATATATAGATACACATATATCTGAATACACAGAATATATAGATACACATATATCTGAATGCACAGAATATATAGATACACATATATCTGAATACACAGAATATATAGATACACATATATCTGAATACACAGAATATATAGATACACATATATCTGAATACACAGAATATATAGATACACATATATCTGAATGTACAGAATATATAGATACACATATATCTGAATGCACAGAATATATAGATACACATATATCTGAATACACAGAATATATAGAAACACATATATCTGAATACACAGAATATATAGAAACACATATATCTGAATACACAGAATATATAGATACACATATATCTGAATACACAGAATATATAGATACACATATATCTGAATACACAGAATATATAGATACACATATATCTGAATGCACAGAATATATAGATACACATATATCTGAATACACAGAATATATAGAAACACATATCTGAATACACAGAATATATAGATACACATATATCTGTCTGCCTGTCTGTCTGTCTGTCTGTCTGCCTGTCTGTCTGTCAGCCTGTCTGTCTGCCTGCCTGCCTGTCAGTCTGTGTCCCTGTCTGTCTGTCCGCCTGTCTGTCTGCCAGTCTGCCTGCCTGTCAGTCTGTGTCCCTGTCTGTCTGTCTGTCTGCCGGTGTGCCTGTCTGTCTGTCTGCCTGCCTGCCTGTCAGTCTGTGTCCCTGTCTGTCTGTCTGTCTGTCTGCCTGCCAGTCTGTCTGCCTGTCTGTCTGTCTGTCTGCCTGCCAGTCTGTCTGTCTGCCTGTCTGTCTGTCTGTGTGCCTGTCTGTCTGCCTGTCTGTCTGTCCTCCAGCGCTACGCGCGCCAGAGAGCGGGCAGAGCAGGAAATGAAGCCGTGATGCGACGCAGAGAGGGCGGGGAAACTAAGCTACGCGTCGACGGCAACTTCCAGGACTAGAAGGTAAAACAAACTAAAAATAAAGAGCAGCTTTACGAAATTAATGATTACAATTTTATCGGTGACTTATTAAATCACCAACTGTTTGGCCAACGGTTTGCTTAAGCTGTGCTTCTGGTGGCTCTACGACGCGGCGCCAGTTACTTTGGTTACTGGTTAGCGACGCGATGCTTTAAATATACATATAAATATACATATAATTATACACATAAATATACATATACATGTAAATATACATATACATATAAATATACACATACATATACGTATAAATATACATATACACTGTAATATAGGTCAATATACGCTGCACTTGGTCTGACTTGTAAATGTACTTTGTTGCCGTTAGCACATCGAGACGAAGATGGAGGAGACGAGCGACCAGAAAGTTGAACTTTTTGTGAAGGTGAGCGAGTGAATGTGACTGGATGATGGAGAGATAGTGAATGTGACTGGATGATGGAGTGAATGGGACTGGATGATGGAGAGATAGTGAATGTGACTGGATGATGGAGAGATAGTGAATGTGACTGGATGATGGAGTGAATGGGACTGGATGATGGAGAGATAGTGAATGTGACTGGATGATGGAGAGATAGTGAATGTGACTGGATGATGGAGTGAATGTGACTGGATGATGGAGAGATAGTGAAAGTGACTGGATGATGGAGTGAATGTGACTGGATGATGGAGTGAATGTGACTGGATGATGGAGAGAGAGAGTGAATGTGATTGGATGATGGAGTGAATGTGACTGGATGATGGAGTGAATGTGACTGGATGATGGAGAGATAGTGAATGTGACAGAGTGAATGTGACTGGATGATGGACAGAGAGTGAATGTGACTGGATGATGGAGAGATAGTGAATGTGACTGGATGATGGAGAGATAGTGAATGTGACTGGATGATGGAGAGATAGTGAATGTGACTGGATGATGGAGAGAGTGAATGTGACTGGATGATGGAGTGAATGTGACTGGATGATGGAGAGAGAGTGAATGTGACTGAGTGAATGTGACTGGGTGATGGAGAGAGAGTGAATGTGACTGGATGATGGAGAGATAGTGAATGTGACTGGATGATGGAGTGAATGTGACTGGATGATGGAGAGAGAGTGAATGTGACAGAGTGAATGTGACTGGATGATGGAAAGAGAGTGAATGTGACTGGATGATGGAGAGATAGTGAATGTGACTGGATGATGGAGAGATAGTGAATGTGACTGGATGATGGAGTGAATGTGACTGGGTGATGGAGTGAATGTGACTGGATGATGGAGAGAGAGTGAATGTGACTGAGTGAATGTGACTGGGTGATGGAGAGAGAGGTGCACTGCTTATTTGCTGCCCCGTATCAAGAACACAGTCTGCCTTTATCGCTTGTTCACACACACACACACACACACACACACACACACACACACACACACACACACACACACACACACACACACACACACACACACACACAGACACAGACAACTGTATTCAGTATTCAGTCAGTTGCTTTATTTAAATAACATTTTCAGTTTCTGGTTCATAATGGTCGTTTCTCTGCTGGGTGTGGCGGCCGCTCACTTCCTCATGTTGCCTCATAATG
>JAOPHQ010005496.1:5000-12500 GCA_030340625.1 Merluccius polli | reverse complement strand
GGTGGATTAAAAGTACGAGACCTGGGATAATCCTGCAGGGTTTTACACACACACTGGAGAATGGAGATGAACTCTTCCTCACCGCTGTGGCGTCCGGCGGGGGTTTAGTCTGCTAAGTCTTACATACAGCGGTCCAAACGGTTCAGGAAATACCTCAGCTAACCTCTCTCTCTATTACTGTATCCCTGTCTGTCTCTCTATGCTGCTCTGACCTTCTGTGTGTGTGTGTGTGTCTTTCCATCTCTTGTCTCTGAATCTCAGTGGAATTTAGCTCCCACTTTCATTCTCTCATCCGTTCTCCCACTCCCATTCTCTCTCTCTCTCTCTCTCTCTCTCTCTCTCTCTCTCTCTCTCTCTCTCTCTCTCCCACTTTCATTCATTCTCTCTCTCTCTCTCCCTCCCACACGTATTATCTTTTCCGATCTCTCCCATTCTCTCTCTCTCTCCCTCTCTCTTCCCCCACCCCCCCTAACCCTAACCCCCCCCTCTCTCTCTCTCCCTCTCTCTTCTGCCTCCCTCTCTCAAGGAAAACCTCTGGTGACCTCTTATAATACATCCATGGGCGGCCCAAGAAAGACACAGCTAGCAGCTTGTAGCTAACGGCTAGTAGCTAGCGGCTAGCAGCTAACCTGTGGTGCCCTCTGCGGTGCTGGAGAGACACAGCTGTCCGGCGGGACACTCCTGGGGGAACTTGAGGCAGTCCATGGGCGAGATGGCCGGGAAGAGACAGGTGTAGCACTGCAGACCCCCTGCAGAGAGAAGGAGGAACACACTTACCTCTGCACCAGGTGGACACCGACCAATCACATGCTAGATACTGTCTGTAGGCACCTGGTACTCAATCAACCAATAAGGGCAGGATTCATCTCGGTGTTTGACTCATAGGATTAACCCTAACACTACTTGGAAACCCTAACCCTAATATGAAACCCTAACCCTAATATGAAACCCTAACCCTAATATGAACCCCTAACCCTAATATGAACCCTAACCCTAATATGAAACCCTAACCCTAATATGAAACGCTAACCCTAATATGAAACCCTAACCCTAATATGAAACCCTAACCCTAATATGAAACCCGAACCCTAATATGAAACCCTAACCCTAATTTGAAACCCTAATATGAAACCCTAACCCTAATATGAAACCCTGACCCTAATATGAAACCCTAACCCTAATATGAAACCCTAACCCTAATTTGAAACCCTAACCCTAATCTGAAACCCTAACCCTAATATGAAACCCTAACCCTAATATGAAACCCTAACCCTAATTTGAAACCCTAATATGAAACCCTAACCCTAATTTGAAACCCTAATATGAAACCCTAACCCTAATATGAAACCCTGACCCTAATATGAAACCCTAACCCTAATATGAAACCCTAACCCTAATTTGAAACCCTAACCCTAATCTGAAACCCTAACCCTAATATGAAACCCTAACCCTAATATGAAACCCTAACCCTAATATGAAACCCTAACCCTAATTGGAAACCCTAACCCTAATATGAAACCCTAACCCTAACATGAAACCCTAACATGAAACCCTAACCCTAATATGAAACCCTAACCCTAATTGGAAACCCTAACCCTAATATGAAACCCTAACCCTAAAACTAAACTTTGTGCTAAAATTCCTTGTGCACATCTCGTCTCATGCACGCATCGTCCCCTCCAAAGCTGAAACCAGAGATATGCCCTTGCACACACACACACACACACACACACTTTTTGGAACTTTATTCACACTTCCTGTTTGGAAAGGAAGTTCATTAGTTAAAATAATGTCAGCATCAGCAGTGTCTAAAGAAAAGGGACATTAAAACTAACTTCAAAATAGTTAAAATATGTTTAACATTGTTTTCTATGGCCCTAATTCAAGGAATCCACTTCCACATTCAAACTATAGGGATGTGAGTTGGAAGTCCACATGGTCCACATTAACTCCAAATTCAATAATCTCACTTTTGGAAGTGTCATTTTCGTTCTTCCAGATTCCCTACTAATCAAGTCAAGTGAGAGAGTTTGCTCCTAACCCTGAAACCAAACCCTAGAACCAAAAGCCAAACCCAAAAACCTAGCTCTAAAAGGAAACCCTAACCCTAAGACCAAATCCTTAACCCTAAAACCAAACCCTAATCCTAAAACCAAACCCTCACCTTAACCTTACCCAATCACTGAACCCTAACCTTATTACTAACACTTTACTACCGAATAATCCTTTTAATTACAGAACTGTACATCTCTGTAAAATGTCAGAATTCCCTGGCCAATGACAATCTTGTGACAAAGCTTGATAACATAACTTAAATTAAAGAGAAACACACAGGCAGCAAAACATATGAGGTCATGTTGTTGATGGAATATCCCCTTACAAGCACACACACAACAACATGTGACTCTTATTCATATTCTGCCGTATCCTCACATGACCTCATCTCAGCACACCTGGTGCATGGGCCTGGACCGTCTAACCGGACCACATTGGAGGATACAACCGTCCATTGTTTCCATTCACACACACTTTGCTCAAAACAGCACGCTCTAGTTTTCACATAATCTTCCCCACATCGCTGCAGGGGCGCCTCTGCTTCATTGAGCCAACGCCATTCAATATATAATCTTAAATCTTTTACCCGAAAATAAAAGCAGTTATTATACTTTGCAATTCTACTCCACTCTACGACTTTTTTTTCACGGCGGACCAGAAAATCGACTGTCAATGAAAACAAATAAGTACTAGAAAGTCATTTAATAATTTCGATAAAAAGTTGGGAACTCCTGTTTTCTGATCGTATTTGAGGAACTAAACTAACTGAATATAGAGCAGTAGTACATTTCCCCCCTAGTTTAGGAGAACACAACAACTCTCCATACTCTCCATACTCATACTCTCCATACTCTCTATACTCTCAATACTCGCCATACTCTCCAATACTCTCCATACTCTCAATAAACTCCATACTCTCCATACTCTCTATACTCTCCATACTCTCCATACTCTCCATACTCTCTATCCTCTCCATACTCATACTCTCCATACTCTCCATACTCTCCATACTCTCTATACTCTCCATACTCTCCATACTCTCCATACTCTCCATACTCTCATACTCTCTATCCTCTCCATACTCTCCAATACGCTCCATACTCTCCATACTCTGCATACTCAGCATACTCTGCATACTCAGCATACTCTGCATACTCAGCATACTCTCCAATACTCTCCATACTCTCCATACTCTCCATACTCGCGATAATCTCCAATACTCTCATTCAATTTAGGAAGAGCTGTGTAAGCTGGCAGCGTTTCAGCAGCACTAGGATCTGAAGCACAAGGATTCACCGTCTATCAGCCATTGGCAGATTACTCCTTGTCTCACTAACCGACTTTTTATTTTTGCACACTTTATGTTGAACTTGTTTTAGTTTGACACGGAGAATGTCCGACTGGCAGAAGTTTAGAAGTCAGCGCTGTTCACAACAAATACAACACATTTTTTCCCCAATAGGATTTGAATGTTAAAAGTCATTTATGAGTGTTATTTTTGCATATTTGTATACATACCTGCCAAAGGGAGACAACAGAGGAGCAAGAGGAGAATCGGTGAGCGAGACATGGTCCTGCAGGATGGGTTTCTGACTGACTGCAACAAAAACAGTCAGACCTCTCCCAACTCCTCCTAATTACATTTAGCTTTATTTCTCGTTTCCTTCAAGTTCTGTGTCTCTCTCTCCCTCCCTCTCTTTCTCACAAACACGAACGCATCGTTCAGCATTAGCCGACTCCACGCTAGGGAAGACCAACATTTGGCCAAGCGCCATGCAGTTCTGAGAGATAAGATAAGATAGGATAAGGGGAAAATAAAAACTTGACAGAGAAATTCAGCAATGGAGATAATAATAATAATAATAATAATAATATTTATTATTATTATTATTGTTATTGTTATTATTAATATTATTATAAAGTGCTTCTGTGCTTGACAGGCATAAAAACAGTATAATATGACAATAGAAAGGGAATAGATACCGACATACACAGCAAAAACAGTTGGAAAAAGAAGTAAAGTGAAAGAGAGAGATGGATGGAGGGAGAGACAGAGAGAGACAGAGAGAGAGAGAGAGAGAGAGAGAGGGAGTCAGCACCAGAGAGAGAGGGAGTCAGCACCAGAGAGAGAGAGTCAGCACCAGAGAGAGAGAGTCAGCACCAGAGAGAGAGAGAGAGTCAGTGCCAGAGAGACAACAGGGGGAGAGTGAAGGAGTGCTAATGAATGAGCTATTAGCTGCTAATTAGCAGCGTGCGGACGCAGGCGGCGGCGGCAGCAGGGTGGTCTGCTGACGGTCTTGTGATGGAGGGCTGCTGTGTGGAGGCTGTTTACTCCTCCATCACACACTGGCACACACAGCAGACTGAGCTGTCCTCTGTTTGTCTGGTCCGGTTTACTGTAGAGCATTCAAATCGTCTAATTAGGTAACAATACCTATTGTTATTGTAGGAATTATTAGTATTATTTATTTATTCATTTATTTATTCACTTTCAGCTTTTTAACTGTGTGACTTTACGCCTTTTTAATGTGTGTGCTGTTTGGCTGTATATGTTTTAACCCAAGTCGGACTCCGACAGTTTGGATACAAGGCAACAATAGTTTGGATTTTAAATCCAGACTCAAGACTAATAATAAACTAATATATTTCTTCACCAAACAAACTAGTTTTCACGCAAACAAGCAGTGGAACAAAGACAGATAGAGGAGGAGGAAAAGACTTGGAGTGGAAAATAAACCTTTGACCAGAACTGACGCGTGGAGGGAAAGTTTTACAAGCTGGAATAAAATGTAAAAATAAAATGGTTTCCAAGGAAACAATTAAAAAATATTGATGATATTGCTGATGCTAGTGCTATAGCTAAGCACAGAAACCACAGAAACAAACTCCATTAGTACAAAAGACGCCCATCTTGATTTGTTTCTAGAAAGCATTTCATAAAGGCAGACCGGGATAACTATGAGAAAACCTCATCATAGCAACGTGGGCGGGGCCATTATGACATCACTTAGGAGGTCTGCAGCTAGCTTGGGTAGGCTAGTGCTAATGCTAGCTGTGGGAGGCTGGTGCTAATGCTAGCTGTGGGAGGCTGGTGCTAATGCTAGCTGTGGGAGGCTAGTGCTAACGCTAGCTGTGGGAGGCTAGTGCTAACGCTAGCTGTGGGAGGCTAGTGCTAACGCTAGCTGTGTGATGCTGCTTCAGTCTGTGTGTAGCTGGGATGATGACAGGCAGATGGGGGTTCTTTAATCCTGTCTGTGACCTCACTTCCTCCTGCCACACACACACACACACACACACACACACAAACTGGAGATTTCTTGATTGGTTGATTCGTATTTATAGTACAACACAACACAGAAAATAACAATAAAACGCAAAGAAAAAGTTTGTTTCCTTTGTTTTACAACGATGGAAATCCCATTCCAAGTTAAGTTAACATGTTTATGAATAACTATGAATATCATTAAAAAATATATAATAATTCAATAAATATTTAACAGTAACATTATGCATTTACATCCAGGTTTTAGGAGAATTTCAAAAATATATATTTTTAACATTTTTGTCCGGGGTGACTGCAGCAATATCATCTGACCCACATCTCCTAAAAGCCAGCTTAGGCGGCCATCTTGTTTTGGACACAAAGATTAACACTGAGAATGACCTCAATCTGCATAACGCAGTGGAGCCGGGAGACTGTGTCATCATCTCTAATGTCCAAAACATGGCGTCAGCGTCAAGTGATTTCTTTGAACCCAAATCCACCAAACACCTCTGAGGTCAGGAGACCAAGGAGGCGTCATGTTGGGGGGGGGGGGGTGCAACCAAAGTGCATACTTTCTCTTTTTACTTGTACTGCAGCTAGCTGCCCTTACAAAGCACCTAGTGTAGTATGCAGTGTGCAGTATGCAGTGTGTAGTATTCAGTATGCAGTATGTAGTATGCAGTGTGCAGTATGCAGTATGCAGTGTGTAGTATGCAGTGTGCAGTATGCAGTGTGTAGTATTCAGTATGCAGTATGTAGTATGCAGTGTGCAGTATGCAGTATGCAGTATGCAGTGTGTAGTATGCAGTGTGCAGTATGCAGTGTGTAGTATTCAGTATGCAGTATGTAGTATGCAGTGTGCAGTATGCAGTATGCAGTGTGTAGTATGCAGTGTGCAGTATGCAGTGTGTAGTATTCAGTATGCAGTATGTAGTATGCAGTGTGCAGTATGTAGTATGCAGTATGCAGTGTGCAGTATGTAGTATGCAGTATGCAGTGTGCAGTATGTAGTATGCAGTGTGTAGTATGCAGTATGCAGTGTGCAGTATGTAGTATGCAGTATGCAGTGTGCAGTATGTAGTATGCAGTGTGCAGTATGCAGTGTGCAGTATGTAGTATGCAGTGTGCAGTATGTAGTATGCAGTGTGTAGTATGTAGTATGCAGTGTGTAGTATGCAGTGTGCAGTATGTAGTATGCAGTGTGTAGTATGTAGTATGCAGTGTGCAGTATGTAGTATGCAGTGTGTAATATGTAGTATGCAGTAAGCAGTATGCAGTGTGTAGTATGTAGTATGCAGTGTGTAGTATGCGGACGTCCAGGTGAGGCCACTGATCAGCACACCTGTAGTCCTGGCTGCGTGCGTACATCGGCGGCTCCGCCCATGTGACGTAGCTCCCCGCCGCGCAGAGGATTGTGGGTCAGAAAAGCCAGGAGAAGCGCACTGGAAAGTGCGACCGGATGCAGTAGGACATCCGGGTATTTTTGGCATACTATGTATTGAGACATACTTTTTCTGGCATACTAGATAGTATGGTAGTATGGGTACTGCAGCGCAGCATCTGCTCAACAGCTCAGGGAGGGGGAGGGGGAGGGGGGGCTGGGTCTGGGGGGGGGGGAGGGAGGGCTGGGGGGAGGGGGGTTTGGGTCTGGGGGGGAAGGGAGTCACACAGCGAGGGGGAGTCGGGAGACCAGGAGCAGAGGACCAGAGCAGGAGGGAGAGAGGAGGAAATAACGGGACGAGTCGGGACTAAAGGAGGAACCGTCCGGTACGAGGTGGGTCTTCTCCAACTAACCAGACCCTAACTAGACCCTAACCAGACCACAACCAGACCCTAACTAGACCCCAACCAACCAGACCACAACCAGACCCTAACCAACCAGACCACAACCAGACCCTAACCAACCAGACCACAACCAGACCACAACCAGACCCTAACCAGACCATAATAAGTTTCTGCACACCGCTCAGCGAGCAGCTGGTCTCGCTGTGACGTTTGGTCAAAACTATTTCACATCCCAGATGTTATTTTCCTACATGTTGTTTTGCTATGTTGTTTCCTACATGTTATTTTGCTACATGTTATTTTGCTACATGTTATATTCCTACATGTATGTTATATTCCTACATGTTATTTTGCTACATGTTATATTCCTACATGTATGTTATATTCCTACATGT
>JAOPHQ010005496.1:0-2500 GCA_030340625.1 Merluccius polli | reverse complement strand
ACTCCGGTGTAAACTGGTTCTGGGATGTTTAGTATGAGAACGAGTTCCAACGTTACCATGGTGATTAAAGGAGAACTCCGGTGTAAACTGGTTCTGGGATGTTTAGTATGAGAACGAGTTCCAACGTTACCATGGTGATTAAAGGAGAACTCCGGTGTAAACTGGTTCTGGGATGTTTAGTATGAGAACGAGTTCCAACGTTACCATGGTGATTAAAGGAGAACTCCGGTGTAAACTGGTTCTGGGATGTTTAGTATGAGAACGAGTTCCAACGTTACCATGGTGATTAAAGGAGAACTCCGGTGTAAACTGGTTCTGGGATGTTTAGTATGAGAACCAGTTCCAACGTTACCATGGTGATTAAAGGAGAACTCCGGTGTAAACTGGTTCTGGGATGTTTAGTATGAGAACGAGTTCCAACGTTACCATGGTGATTAAAGGAGAACTCCGGTGTAAACTGGTTCTGGGATGTTTAGTATGAGAACGAGTTCCAACGTTACCATGGTGATTAAAGGAGAACTCCGGTGTAAACTGGTTCTGGGATGTTTAGTATGAGAACGAGTTCCAACGTTACCATGGTGATTAAAGGAGAACTCCGGTGTAAACTGGTTCTGGGATGTTTAGTATGAGAACGAGTTCCAACGTTACCATGGTGATTAAAGGAGAACTCCGGTGTAAACTGGTTCTGGGATGTTTAGTATGAGAACGAGTTCCAACGTTACCATGGTGATTAAAGGAGAACTCCGGTGTAAACTGGTTCTGGGATGTTTAGTATGAGAACGAGTTCCAACGTTACCATGGTGATTAAAGGAGAACTCCGGTGTAAACTGGTTCTGGGATGTTTAGTATGAGAACGAGTTCCAACGTTACCATGGTGATTAAAGGAGAACTCCGGTGTAAACTGGTTCTGGGATGTTTAGTATGAGAACGAGTTCCAACGTTACCATGGTGATTAAAGGAGAACTCCGGTGTAAACTGGTTCTGGGATGTTTAGTATGAGAACGAGTTCCAACGTTACCATGGTGATTAAAGGAGAACTCCGGTGTAAACTGGTTCTGGGATGTTTAGTATGAGAACCAGTTCCAACGTTACCATGGTGATTAAAGGAGAACTCCGGTGTAAACTGGTTCTGGGATGTTTAGTATGAGAAGGAGTTCCAACGTTACCATGGTGATTAAAGGAGAACTCCGGTGTAAACTGGTTCTGGGATGTTTAGAATGAGAACGAGTTCCAACGTTACCATGGTGATTAAAGGAGAACTCCGGTGTAAACTGGTTCTGGGATGTTTAGTATGACGAGTTCCAACGTTACCATGGTGATTAAAGGAGAACTCCGGTGTAAACTGGTTCTGGGATGTTTAGTATGACAACGAGTTCCAACGTTACCATGGTGATTAAAGGAGAACTCCGGTGTAAACTGGTTCTGGGATGTTTAGTATGACAACGAGTTCCAACGTTACCATGGAGAGCAACAAAAAGCCGATACGACGCAAAGCTAAGTTCGCTGTTTTTAGCCGATTCTACCGAACTGCTCTACGTTTGAGTGCTAAGGGCATCTCACTGGTAACAAATAAATCACTTTTTTGTTTAAAAATGTTTTTGAACCCACCGTTGTTATGCCCCTCACACAGCAGCTGCAGGAAGCGGAAGATATCGCAGGTAAACTCATCGTCCGCCATCACTTTCTCATCTGGACACAGACAAAACAAGCAGTCAGGTACCAGAACCATCGGGTACCAGAACCATCGGGTACCAGAACCATCGGGTACCAGAACCATCGGGTACCATCAGGTACCATCAGGTTAGGTTAGCCGCTAGCGCTAGGAGTTCTAGGCAGCAGTCGGTTAGAACCAGAGGAACAGCATTGAAGACATCAGCGATTAAGGATTAAGGATGTTAAGGGTTAACTTATGTCATAAGTCTTTCGTCCATAAGTTAGATTACCGGTGTTCTTTACAAAAATGCTTAGAAAATACTTTATATTTCACATGTTCTCGTTTGTCTTTAATGAAAGCCTTTTAACATGAAGAGAGCTATAAAACAACATAACTTATCAGTTCTAGTTTCGGTAGAACGGTTCATCTGGGATGAATTCAGGAAGTCACAAATGGTAAATATGAGCTACACAACACAGATGAACGCGAGGAGTGTCAAAGTCTTCGGTTTGGGTTTCAGTTTAGGATTAAACTGAAAGCATTAGGGTCAGGGACATCTTAAATTACATCTTAATCTAACATTATATTATATATTATATTAAACATAATCTAATGTTACACACATCACAATATTCTACTGGAATCTCCTTAAAACATGTCAGTACACAATAAACAGATTAGTGCCGATGTTCAAAATGTTTAACATTTTGAGTTTAATATGAACAGATTATGAACAATAGAAAAGGAGTTAAGTCCGAGCATCTCTGTTATCGTAGCGAACAAGGATGTTAAAACATGCGTCCGCACGTCTGTCCTCTCCAGAGAGAGAGACGGACGTGAGGAGGA
>JAOPHQ010005495.1:0-73066 GCA_030340625.1 Merluccius polli | reverse complement strand
TGTGTGTGCGTGTGTGTGTGCATGTAAATGTCGAGTGTGGATGTGTGTGTGTGCGCGCATGTGTGTGTGTGTGTGTGTGTGTGTGTGTGTTTCCGTGCACCGCAGCTGTATATCCCTTGGAGATAACTCCTCAGAATCGGGTCACACCTCCGAGTGAAATGTCACGGATCAGGCTTTGGAAGATGGGAGCGCGGTAAATCCCACCACTCAGCCGGGCCGCTCAGCCAGACCCCTTTGATTTTTAAATATCACAGGCATAAAAAAAAATAAAATAAATAAAAATAAAATAAAAATAATAATAAAAAAAATAATAATAATAAAAAATAATAATAATAATAAAGAAAATACTACTACTAATTAAAACCCTAAGACCTAAGCGTAGGGAGACGAGAAGCTGAAGCATTTACCGATGGGATTTCCAGGACTCATAAAAAAGGAACAGAACCAGACCATCCATCGCGGGAAATGTCAATATGTATATATATATGCATCCCAGATGATCGCCGCACTCGGAGCGACCCATCTACTAGAAGAACGGTCAATCATCTGGCGTTTTTTCCCCCTACGAGTCTGGACCCGGCGCTATGGTACACATATGAAACACACAGCACACAGGAGAGGGGGACAATAGCAATAGCAAGTTTGCCAGGACAGGCTGGGAAACAGACAGAGGTTATTAAACGCTTCCCCGTCTCGCGGTCCGCGACGAGGGTGCCTTGCTCGTGGGGAACCTGTCCGGTGGTGGGTGACTTCAACCCTTTTTTTATACCCTGAATTTGCAGAAAAAAGATGAAAAAAAGATGCCATAGCACAGATAACATTACATGTTACTACTGCTATGTGCTCTAGGATAACTACTTCGTAACACAGTACTAAGGACGCGCCGCACCCCACTGGTGTAGTGCAGTGGTTCCCAACCTTTGACTTCAGGTGTACCACTATGTTGTCATGGAGACGTTTCACGGACCGCCTCGTATGAGACATATGGATATCATCAGCTAACATCAATGGAAAACATTACAATGGGAAACGTATCAGGGAATGCACAAAGTGACTATAATAACAAGCCATATATAACACTATATATACCAAACAATATCTAGATTATATATTTATGTTCAATAAATATACCGCCTGCAGTACCCTCACCTACCACCGGTTGAAAAACACAGCTGTGGTGTCCTTACAGCCACCTCAGATGACTTTGAGCAGCGTCCTCCTGCTGGGGGTCAGAGAGCTCCAGGCCCATCAGCACAGCCAATCACCCGCAGGCAACGCTCGAGTCGACCAATCAGAACTAAGCAGAACTACCCTGTGTGTCTGTTGAATCGAGGATGAACACGAAGGACATACATCGCCCCCCAAACACATGTCGGCGCCTCGGGTGTCTTGAAAAACACTATATGAATGCGATGAATTATTCTTATCATTAAGCGTTGATAAACTAGCAATTATTTCCATTGAAAGAGAACGACATATGCAATGTTTATCAGAGCAGCTGCAACTGCATTTTCATGTTTTATTTCTCCATTAACTGAGCGTTTAATTGATTTTGTTAATATATTGACGTGTGTGATTGAGCAGTAATTCTTAGGATTTGTGAAACGGCTTTGTTTGGTAGAAGCGTTTGCCTGTGTGTGTGTGTGTGTGTGTGTGTGTGTGTGTGTGTGTGTGTGTGTGTGTGCGCGTGAGAGAGTGAGTGAGTGGGTTTGTCGATTGAGGGGAAATTATCACTAAAAGGATTCATCACCCTCCTGGGAAGACGGAGGTAAGCGCGGTTCCCCGCATTCGTATTCCCGCTAATCCATCAGGTGTGAGACTAACTAGCAGCGATCTCCTGGAGGTGTGAGGCGTCTCCGCATCAGTCAGACCTCGACTTCCCCACGATGCGTCTTCGATGCCGAAAGTGGTCCGACACACTGCGGTTGGCCGTGTGTTTCATACTCGCTGTATATATAGGATCATAGCCGGTCCGCTATAGGGAGTACTGGGCATCATTAGTGGGAACTTTTTGTGCGTTTATCTGCTCTGATGCCTCACAATGGCAGACATGGCGCTATGCTTTTCAGCGCCGTTGTGTTTCAGATGGACCCAACATTGCTGCCGGCAATCAATATCAAAGGTAAAGGTGTATCATTACAAGACATAATCAAACGACGATTGACACACTTGCCCAATAAGCCCATGAGGACTATCACCGAGGCACAGATCACATGTTTTGATCATTATTTTACAGAAATACGCAGGCGCTCGTCGATAAGCGTGCGTGTGCTGAGTGTTGCTTGTGGCAAATTATGTTCAGCAAAAAAGGGAGGAGGAAGAAAAAAAAACCCTCAAAATCACAAGAACGTCGGGAAGCCGTGCCCGTCAAACGTTTGAACCGACTGAAGGAGACATGAAATGTGCGCTGTTTCAAATGACACGCGGTGCGCACTGCGAGTAAGTCGGATAATCCGCGGACATGTATAACACGGAGATGAAGCCGAACGCCGGGACCGACGGAAAAGCTCCAAAGTATTTCTCCCGAAAACCCGACTGCCGACAATTTAGAGGCTCTGCCTCGGCTGCCGACTCCCGATCCCCGGCAAGAAGCCCCGGCCGACCTGGACCGCAAATCCCTCTAAAGGCTTTTATTAAGGCCTCTAATTGCTGCTTGCGCTTACTCCCATCCAGAGAACATGCAGAGGAACAAAAGCAGGGCTTATTTCTAACCCCCACCGCCGCCGCTGCCGCCGCCACCGCCACAAAACAGGCCGCGGGCGTGTTTCCCGAGCCAGAAGTCCATGGGGCGATGCCGAACGTTGGGGGCGATGCCGCGCCAAAAACGCAACAGCCGCCGACAGACAGGACTTTAAATCACCGCATCGCCGTCGCAGGGGAAGCCATGTGTGGGGATTGTGAACAGGTGCCCCATCGCAGGTTTCAGGTGTTATGCTCTAAGACACGTTATGCTCTAAGACACCGGGGTGGATCGCAGGGAAACTAACGAGAAAACAGCGGTAAATGTGGGGGAGAATATCAGTGGGATAATTTTGCACCACACTTTCCGTATATATTGTATTTCTCCGACGGACGCATTGACAGCGGGCCCGTCGAGGGAGCGTTAAAGAGCCCATACACTCGGCAGGAAAGGTCGGCAAAATCGTCAGTTCATTCGGTTCAGTCCCGTCTCTGTGTCTCCAGTCGGATATGAGAGTGTGTGTGTGTATATACATTTGCACATTTGTGTTTCCTGCCTTGCCTCCACACCTCCACTCTCCCGTCTAAAAGGAAAGCTGCACCACTTACTAGATAATGAGGAAACAATCTGCCAGGCACGATTGATCCCCTGCTTTATAGCAGAGGGATTATCAAAGGGCTTATCTAATAATAAATACAGCTTCCTCACAGCCATTTGAGGATGCAACCCCAGTATGAGATACGCTGCCTGTGCAAATAGAGCAGGAGTGCAAACATTAAATGGGAGAAAGAAAAAAAAAAAAAGATACACCTTGACGAGGAAGGTATGCGTCATAAAAATACATGTAATATGTGTGGAATAATAACATAAAATATATTAGAGCTTTATAGAAAGGGAAAAGATTTATAGAAAACCGGGTAATAAAGTTCCAAAACTTTTTATTGTGAGTTTAATAAGTGCATGAATGCGTCATGTTGCGTGCCTTATTGACCTATATTGAAGTAAATCAGTTAGAAAACAAACCTAAGCATTGAATTAGGCATGTGCCTACCAGCCAGGTTCTGGGTTCAAACCCCAAGTCTACCTGAAGGCATCCTTGAGCAAGATGCCTAATCCATACCTGCTCATTAATGATATAACTTCTTTAAAAATAATCATTTCTCTTAGTCAATTCACTTTGGAGAAGTGTCGTACATCATCACCTTAGTTTCCGCACCCCCAAAAAGCATAACTGTCATCCATGTACAGAACTGAAAAGACTTTACCGGCACACAGAACAGTGAAGGTGTCCTCCATGTTGTGCTGGTTGGTTATGTCATCTACTCTGTTGGGGACGATGGGTTTAGACATAATATAAAGTAACAGCAGAGTATTAACATATACTAACAGCTCATTGATTGGCACTCATAGTTACAGGAAGAAGGTCCCTCCTTTGTCACAGTCCACTTTGTGTTTTGTAAAACCGCATTCATCTCAACCCCAATTGAAATTCTCTTTCAAAGATCATATCGATGGTTGTTTTGTTAAGCACTTTGCGCTGCATCTTTGCATGAAAGATGCTGTATAAATAAAGTTATTATTATTATTATTATTATTATTATTATTATTTCCATTGCTGTCAACAGAAAATAATTGCCCAAGACAGTTTATCTGAATAATTATTTAGGGTTTGCAAATTAGTTCCTTGGTTCCTGGCACATTGCACATTGAACATTGAATTTCCCAGGTGTCGCTTGAAAAATATATCTCTAATCACACTGCTTGGTTGAATACATGTGAAAAAATATCAGAAATGGATTACTTTCAACCCGAAATTTATTCAAAAACACTAAAAAGGTAAAATTGGATTTGGCAATGTGAATGAAGCATCTTAATAATTGGCTGCATCACTCACAGGGGAAGAGATGCTTGTCCAGTATACTTAATTCAACACAACCGAGAATCAGAGAAAGTAAAACTGCAGTGGAATTCAAATTAATTAATTACTGGGTTCTGCTAATTAGCTAACTATAAATGATATGACTGAAATTTCTAAAAACTAGAAGGTCTAACTCTGGCCTAAAATATAATTGACTTTCACTTCTCCTCCTTTATGTCTTGGTTAGTTCCGGTTTCATCACCCCAAGTCCACATTTCATGTCAAAAAGAGGCGATGTAATGACCAAAGCTAACACACATGAACGCTAGCTGTTGTTGCTGCTTCTTCCAACTGGATGCTAACATGAAGCGTGCAGCGGTAACAAGGCGGTCTATGTTGAAGCGAGCCATTCACATGCCCGCTGTGTCATATGCAAATGTTAGTCGCGGGCGGCAGCCATATTAGGTGGACAGGAAGGACAGGATGGATGTTACTTGTGGGATTCGTTCGACGGGTGATGTAAGGTTTTCGGTTAACGGGATGCAATCGAATGCAACGCCTCGACGCGATGCCGTTAGCTCTCGTTGTAATATCATCCAGGTGCTTTTTCACTCGCAGAATTTCAACAAAGGGGCCTCTTAAACTTTCAAGGCTGGAGTCTAAATGCTTTCGAATTTCCATCATGCCTTTAGGGGCGGGGGTACCATGGAAACCCATCGTGGTCGGCGGCGGCGGCGGCGGTGGTAGAAAGTACTTCAGTTCCTCAGTACCGCCGTACTTAAGAGACCACACAGGAGACCCCTAACAAACCCCCCCCCCCCCCCCCCCCCCCCCCGGCCCCAACAAACCATTTGGAGTCCAGGCCCGTAGTTTAAGAAACGGCGCTCCTGAGACTGCAATCACACCGCTGTGAGATCTGCATGTGGACCATAAATAGCCGCCATGATGCATGCAAATGTAATGCATGGAAAAAAGAGACAATAAGAAGAAAAAAAACAAACCACCGCCGCGGACGGGTTATCTAACGGTGCGTTTGCATCTATTATAGCACATATATATATATATATATTTTTTTTTAGACACGTGAGTGTTTGGGTGTATGTGTGTTTAGCGACATGGGGGAGGCGAGCACGCGCACGCGGGAGGGGGGGGGGGGCTAGCGGAGGGCGGAGGGCAGGGGGGGAGGGAGGGGGTGGGGGTTGTGAGACTCACCAGTAGTGGAGGAGATGTTGACGTCGATGCTGATCTCGGGGATGCCGCCGCCGCGCAGCGCCGCCATGCAGGTGTAGGTGCCGAAGTCGGTGAACTTGAGGTCTATGATGTCCAGGTTGGTGGTCCCGGGCGAGATGTCCGGGTCCGTCTGCGTGATGACCATGCGCTCCGAGCTGCGCAGGGCGCGGCCGTTCTTCAGCCAGCTGAACATCAGCTCCTCCGGGGGCGTGGCCTCCACCTGGGGGGGGGGGGGTGGGAACGCGTATGCATGTGTGTGTGTGTGTGGGTTTGTGTGTGTGTGTGTGTGTATGTATGCATGTGTGTGTGTGTGTGTGTGTGTGTGTGTGTGTGAATGCGTGTGTGTGTGTGTGTATGCATGTGTTTGTGTGTGTGTATGTGTATGTGTATGCGTGTGTGTGTGTGTGTGTGTGTATGTGTGTGTGTGTGTGTGTGTGTGTGTGTGCATTGCAACCAATTAGATCCCTTGATGTTTTTTTTAGCAATGAGTACCTTCGTCATTGAGTTTGTCATAGTCAGACCATCCAGACCCACCAGATGTGCTGATTTATGTGTGTGTGTGTGTGTGTGTGTGCATGCGTGCGTGTGTGTCTGTGTGCGTGTGCGTCTGCATGGCGATGAGTCACCATACGTCCGACGACTACCAAGCGCACGCGGCCGCCGCCGCCACCGTACCTGACAAGATATTTTGACCTCGCGTCCGATCTGGATGTTGTCGTCGTTGTGGTACGGGTCCGGCGTGATCCAGAAACGGCCCTTCTTCAACGCTGCAAGTGAGACAGAAACAGAAAACACGGAGATCAGACGCCGCCGCCGCCGCCGCCGCACAAACAATACACTAACACAAACAAGAAACAGAAGAGCTCAGGCTGTCGAGTCGCCGCAGACGGGGCAGGCTAACGACGGATCCATCTCTGTCACTTTATTGATATCCTTGTGTTTTCCCCGCCCGCCACTTGTCATTATCGCCGCTATCGGGTGACTTGGGCCGCGTCCAAACGCAAGGATTTCAATCACCGCGGCAACCCGCAGCCCCGACCGCACCGCTTTCATGTCAGGCGTTTGGAGCGACGTGAGCAAGCAAAAAAATAAAAAATATCACAGAGAAATCACATTTCAAGCGCAAATTGCATCCTCCGCTAAACACGTCGCGGCGTGAAGCGCGGCGACACGCGTGGAGGGGGGGGGCGTATCCGAGGCAATATTTAAATGAGCTCTAGTCAGAGGGAGATGAAGCTGCAGGAACTTCCTGGAGGAAAAAAAAAGTAAATCCCCCCCCAGGAGGATTATTTTTGTGTTCACAAAAAACTTTTGTTAACAATAACTGCTGATCAGGTTTTCGGGAAAATATGCGGCATGCATATAAACAAAATCTATATACATTCATATTAGCACACGCACACACACATACGCACACACACACACACACACTCTATCTCTATCTCATGCAAACCGTTCAAAATTGGAGAAGTAGCTAACAAAATATCCATCATTGCTAATCTAATTTGCTTTGCAAACTCTATTTCGAAAGGACTGCTCCTCTGAATGTAGAAAGCGGATTTCATTATGATGCCTGCCGCTGTATTGGTTCCAAAAGCACGCGCCTACTCTCCAGTTCATATCCTCCTCAGCAAAATAAAAATAACGAAATAAATAAAGAAATAGAAAAAAGCCATACGCACACACACGAAAAAAATAAATAAATAAATAAAAAACCCTGACAGCGCCACAGACATTTTTTTCATCTAAGCAATTCCCGAGTGACATTATCGTATTCGGTTTTGGCGCAGAGAAAATGGAAACAAAGCCGGTGTGTCAGATTTAAACACAGAAAATTGAATGCGCAAAGAAAGAATAAAAAAAGAAAAGAAAAGAAAAGCTAAACATTGCTTATGACGGCTCGCGCGGATGCTGCAGAGGAGTGACACGCGCCTCCGCGCCGTGAACCCGCTCTTTGTGTTTGAAATCAACGGAAATTGAAGGCAGCCGGAAAGATCCTGTGTTTGCGGCGGATGACTACAGTCGTCGCCGTCTCCGTCAACAGCCGTCAACAGCCTTCTCCCATTTTTGGACCAAACAGGAAAAAAAAACAGCCCGCAAACTATTATGAACAAATAGACGCAAGACTTCGTCGGGTACGGCACTTCAACATTTTTTTCGAAAGTCAAACAGCAGTTGAAGACTTGGATTTAAGGTAGAAAGCAAACCTTTTTTCGTTTTTGATTATATATATATTATATATATAATGCATCTATGAAGGCTGAAGTGCAACCCCTGTAAGAAACGATTAATGCGTCAAGACATCCAAACGCCGGCTTGCGGCGCGCCAGTCGCCAGGCATCTTGCGCTTAATCACCGCCATTAGGACGACGCCGTGAATCACTATTGTAAAAGCGCGAGGATGAGCTAAGACAACGAACGGCGAGCGCCTCCTCTGCGGTATAACCCGCCGTCTGACTTCGGCGGCCACGCTTAATGTGCTCTGGCCGATTCCCCTGGGATTATAGATCAACCCGCCGGGGTGATTATTTACACACAGATTTTGTCGCAAAATCAATATCCAATTTAACCGTTTGAGAGTTTTCTGATATTGTGCTTTGACAAAAGTATGTAGGTGCCAGCGGACGTGTGTTTTATGCATTCCATACTGTTAGTACGTGACCCAGGGTTTTTTCATTAAGGATAATCAATGTTTGAATTATTTTTTCTGAACTGCTTACTGATTTCTCTTGGTTTATCAAAAACGTATCCTGTCATCAGCTTATCGACGGCGTCCGCGTTGATGCGGATGACGAACCGTTCCAAGATGACATAAACATCTTTTTTTCGTTTCGTTTTTTTCGTTATATATGATATTTTGATCTGTACAATAATCTCCGGGTTATTCGGGTTTCTCTCTTTAGGTCCATCCTTGAGGAGTCGGTTTGAGCAAATTGCAAAAATAATATCTATCAGTCCACTCAACAGCCGATACGTCGCCACAACTCTCCGCCATTAGCCGCTCCTATGAGGGGAAGCATTACCTGATTGCTTCTTTGAGTCAATACTTTCCCCAATCTCCTGTTGCCCTGACGGCACCTCTGTACTGTCCTGTCTTTCAGCGCTGTGGCGTTACGTCATATTCAAACAGAGAGAGACAGAGAGAGATAGAGACAGAGAGAGAGAGAGATAGAGACAGAGAGAGAGAGAGATAGAGACAGAGAGAGAGAGAGATAGAGAGAGAGAGAGAGAGAGAGAGAGAGAGAGAGAGAGAGAGAGAGATAGATAGAGAGAGAGAGAGAGAGAGAGAGAGAGAGAGAGAGAGAGAGAGAGAGAGAGAGAGATCCACTCTGCATATGTCTACTCATGCATATTTCAAGCATACCGTTTTTTTCCCGTTTTTATTTCCCCCCCTACTCCAGCTGACTCTTCACGCCGAAGCCCTCCTGCCATTTTTCTTTTTTAATCCGACTATAAATATTGAAAAGTGAGCCGCCGTTCCCGTAAAACCGGCGGTATTTATTTATTTTTTGTACAGGATGAAGATGTGTGGGCAGCATCGCCTTTCCTGGAGGTGTAGTCAATTTTGCCGGACCGGCTCCAGTGGTTAAAAAGAAATACAGCAAAAAAAAATGTGTTGTGTGCATGACGGCGAGGAGTCGGCGCATTGGTGCCAGGGACTGTTCCTGTGTGAGGTGAGAAGATTAAGTCGCTCGCCACGCGGTCGCCGTGACTCCCATCGCCACATCTCACACACGCTCAACATCACGGAAGAAGTGGCGTCATGGATATTTTTCAACGAGTTTTCATTTGCACCCTAATGTTTTCCCACCCTAACACACTGCAGTGTCCACCATCCATGTTGCTCCTCTGAGTGTGTGTGTGTGTGTGTGTGTGTGTGTGTGTGTGGGATTATCCTTCCAAATGCATGAACATATACGTCCAAGTCCCGCAATGAATGCATGCATGCGTGTGGTCCTACGTGTCGCATGTTTGGGCGTTAGCATATTTGTCAGCATTTAAGCTTAAATTTTCAACCGGCTTTGTATCGTTACAATTTGGGTAGTATATGCAAATGATCAATGTTTACCCTCCGCTACTTTTGTCCCTCAAAAGTAACAGTAAATGACACAAAGACGGTTGAAAATGTGGCTAAAGTTCCCCTTTATGTGTAGCAGGGGGAAAAAAAGCGAGAAACTCTGCGGCTATTTTTAAAAGCCTCGCCGAGTGTGAGGGGCGCCGGGGCGCACAACAGGAGTTAACATGCACCCAAAACACGCTCCTTCTGAATTATTGATGGCCGCCTTGGAAGCAAAAGTTCACCTCATCACCTCCCCTCTCCCATCGCCGTCCCCTGGATATCCCTGTGGCTGTCAGCCCCGACCGAAAAAATACCGCCCCACTTAAGACAACAAAATCTCACCTCACAGAGGCTCCTCTCCTAATGCCATTACCGCGGGATGAAATTAGGGCTTTTACTCCCACCATGGCGTATGGATTTAGGCACTTCATTCTATTATTGTGCTTTTGAGGTAATGCACAGTTCAAGCTGATTATACCTCATGCGATACCCTCCCCTCCGATTGTCTCTAAACACATTATAGTGTCTTGTGCGTATGCCTGGTAGTGCTTCTATTATTCCATTATTCATATTACTCATGTGAGTATTATATATTTTCCAGTGGACCTGGGTCTGTGTGTGTGTGTGTGTGTGAATCACCACGGTCGGCCTCATGAGCCTTGCAGCTGGAAGATAAAGGGGAACCTGAACATGAGAAGAACAGATAATCACACCCGAATCCCCCTGGCCCTCCTTCTGCTTCAGGGAGCCAATGTCACACACACACACACACACACACACAGATTATAATGAAACCCCCGGGGGAGAGGAAGACATGGGACACGCGTGTTGTGCGTATCAGGGTCAGCCATGCGTCATGTCATACATACACTGTACACAATGTTCAGGGAGATGGGGAAAGACAAGTCCTTCCATGTCCTGGACCCGGGAAATTCACATGTTTACTGTATATACACGTTGAAGGTTGTATTATATTGTATTTGTAGATGTTTTTTTGTTTTTTTTTACATTTTTACTATTAGTATTTAGTATTAGGTTGTAACCTTTTTCAGTGTTAGTGCTTTGGCAATGCACTGTATATGTACATTTTCCATGCCAATAAAGCGAGAGAGAGAGAGTGAGAGTGAGAGTGAGAGAGAGAGAGAGTGAAAGAGAAAGAGAAAGAGAAAGAGAGAGAGAGAGAGACGGTCCAGACCTTCACAGTGACCTCCCTCCTCTCCCCTAACATACTCACTGTGAACCCTGGCTAAGTGCCCAGCATTGGACACACAAGACTTATATATATACATATACAGGCAGAAAGTAGCCTGTTGGCTCTGGGGAAGTGCTAAGAGGCCTTATAGAGCATCAACAAAATGGGCAGATACGGAAATTAGGAAACATTAATATATATATATATATATATATATATATATATATATATATATATATATATATATATAATATTAAGGACATTTTGCTCATCCTCATTATTTATGTTTATTTTAATATTTCTTTCTTTTTTGCAATTTTTCCTTGCTTCCTTCCATCGTTCCTTCTTTATTTATTCATATCACTCTCTCGCATTCTTTCTTCCTTTTTTCCTTCATTATTTCCTTCCTTCCTTCCTTCTTGTGGCCTGTATAATAAATAACCAAAAAATTATAATAATACAAATTATAATAATAATAAACAAAATAAAATTATAAAAATGTTAATCATCATCATCATCATCATCATCATCATCATCATCAGCAGCTCAATGTCACTGCCTGGTTCTCCATCCAGGCCCACCCTACTGCCCTGCCTGCGGTGCGCTGGCATGCGTGTGTAGCTAGGCATGCACCATGCGGCGCTCCCCAGCAGCCAGGCGGCTCGGCTGTGCGTGTCTGGCGGTTCTCAGCCAGACACCCTCGGCCCGCGGAGCCGAGTCCCGTCTGCCAGCCAGGAGCAGATGGATGCGTTTCTAACCCTCCCGCTGCACACCTCCACCCCCAGCCCCGCTGCTGAAGGTTAAACCCAACAGGACAACCGGGGGATTAGCGCGGCGCACAACGCAAGGTTGCACACGATACAGTTCAGCTAGACACACATTACACACGTGTGGAAATAGTATTCAGTTATTACACGGCTTTGTTGAATACTCCATTCTGATTGGTCACTTACGCCATTCGACACTATGCTATTTCCAACCGTAAAACCTTGAAAAAGAGATTTTAAAATCACAATGAGTTAATCGCAACAAATAATGGTTCAATTAAGGAAAAACTTAAAATATTTAATTGTTCATTTTCTATATTTATTGATTGCGCCACCTCTATCCCCCTCTCATTAAAGTTTCCCTGCTGTTTGTGTTTCATTGTTTTAATTGTGCACGTTGAAGCACTTTGTTGTTAAAGGTGCAATACAAAAAAAAGTTCATTATGATTATTAGAAATAATGGATAATCACGCCGCACAGAAATAATTTGCACATCCCCAAGTGTGCACACACACACACACACACACACACACACACATGCGCACAAACACACACACACACACAGGCTCACAACTCGCTAGTATTTGTTTGGGTGTATTTTCACACCGTCTTTTGCCACATTTGCCGCTTCACATCCTCCTAGCACGTACACCATTAGACTGACACCTCCTTTCCTCACACATGTCCGGCGCCCGGGGGTGAGTGGCGGGGGGGGGGTGAGGTCTACAGCTTCAGCTGGTATGTCCAACCACCGGTTGCTGATTACACTCATACAGTCGCTCCACGCTCCCATACATAGCAGCCGGGGTCAGGCGTCGCGACGCGTCACGTCCGCGCTCCCTTGCTCAGGGAACGCGGAGACATGGTCCGAATTACAAACACCGCAGGAAAGAAAACATATAAATAGGTGTGTTTGATTGAACTCAAGAGCACAACACACAAAAACACACACACACACACACACACACACACACACATACCTGTACAAACTCTTGGGGGGTTTTAGTATTGGTCTCACGCAAATACACACACACACACAGACACACACACGCACGCACGCACACACACACACATACACGCACGCACGCACGCACACACACACACACACACACACACACACACACACACACACACACACACACACACATACCTGTACAAACTCTTGGGGGGTTTTAGTATTGGTCTCACACACACACACACACACATGCCAATGCTCTCCTGGCAGCCATTAGGTTTGGCATTTATAAATGAAAATATATTCAGCACTCCACCACAATTTATTCACCAGCAAATTCGATAAGGGTCATCTGCATGTCTCTTCACATGCTGACGGGCAGATTCTCCGCGAGGTATGTCGTGAGCCGGTATTTTCTGTGTTTTTCCCCTGCCTTAATCGTCTAAATATAAATGGCGGGGATTTTATACTGAAACCAATCTTATTCTGAAACCAATTAGACTTAAAGTGCCTAGAGTGCGCTAAACTGTGTGTAGGCGGTTGTGTGTGCATGCATGCGTGCGTAAGTGTGTGTGTGTGTGTGTGCATGTATTTGTGTGGGTTGTGCTGGCGCGTGTGCGAGTGCATTTGGAAGCCGCCTTGTGTGTTATGTTTGCCCGGCTGGAATGGCAGATGTCTAATTTGTCAAAACCTTGTACCTAAAATTGTACCCAAACTCCTGGAGGAGTTGTGCAGAGGAAACTGATGATTGATTTCTGAATCTTTGATGGCGGCAGAAACACTTTTCCCCTCTCCTCATCACACACAGAGAGCAGCAATCTGGGATCCAGCAGTCCTTCTATGTCATAGCAGAATTTCTTGGGGGGAAGACGGCATCAGAGACCGGGCTAAAAAAAACAGAAACGGCGAGGGGCGGCGTTAGACCTCGTTTTCCTGTTTCGTTATGGAGATATTCTACGGAAGAAAACGAATTCTTGCGAGCGGATGAAGCTTTTCCGAAGGGGGATTTATAATTAGCGTATTTCTACAGTGGTCAGTCTGTTTGTGTTCACCAATCACACGCTTTACAGATCCCCCCGCCTCCAGCATCGTCATCATTGGTCGAAAACAAATATATCGCAAAAGAAAATTAAAGCCCCCGTTCGCTCGGATTTGAACTTGTCTGCCGTCAGACTTTAGATATTAATCTTAAGTCGGATTTGTGAGACTACACAGAGAGCAAATGCGGCGCTTCAGGGAAACAAACCGGTCCCTTTGTGAACGGGGCTATTAGGTATGAAAGGTCCCGCCCCCTTTTTATCATACAATTGCATCAACCCCGGGCTCATGTTGCCTATAATAGCTGTCAATGATTTAAGTATATGAGTGTGTGTGTGTGTGTGTGTGTGTTTGTGTCTGGGATAAGGGCGAAGTCAACGACAAAGCGAAATTGTTCAAAAATAATCTTTTTTGAGCATTAATAATGACAGTGTACTTTGTGTTCCTTGTCTGCTGATCCGTCTCCTTGTTCTCAACGCTGGGAGAGATCCAAGTGGAATCAGACAAACAGAATCAGCCATGCCAACATCTTTAAATAAAAAAGTGGCTTTTAAAATGAGGCGATGAAGGCTGGACGTCGGAATGGACATTGCATTGACGTAATCCGTAAAGACGAAAGAGGAGATGTTGGGGGGGGGGGGGGGGGGGAGGTGCGCAGGAAGACATGCTGGTCTAGTGGAGGACGGCATGGGCCAGCGAAGCTACCATCTGCTGGGGTTGAACATGTGCTAATACACACACGCAAATACACACACACACACACACACACACAATCCCTGCTGGCAAACGCAGCCTGGGAGGGTGTCTCAGGGACTTGGTGTTGGTGGGGGGGGGGAGTGGTCACTTTTTTTTAAGATGACTAATGTGGTAATGTCTGTCTGTGTGTTTGTGTTTGTGTGTGTGCATGTGAAATAGTGTGCGTGTGTGTATGTGTTTAAGCATGTGAGACAGTGTGTCTGTGTGTGTGTGTGTGTGTGTGTGTGTGTGGTTGTGTGCTCTTGCATGTGTGTGTGTATGCTTTTGCACACGTGTATATATGTGTGTGTGTGTGTGTGTGTGTGTGTGTGTGTGTGTGTGTGTGTGTATGCCTGTGTTATGTGCCACAGAGTGATTTTGTGTGTGTGTGTGTGTGTGTGTGTGCATGCTCTTGCAGGTGTGTGTGTGTAAACATGAGTGTGTGATGTGATCTTGTCAATAGGTGTGTGTGTGTGTGTGTGTGTGTATGTGTGTTTGCCAGACAGTAGTGGGAGCCCTAGTTGAACTGCGCTGGGGAATCTTCAGAGGTCTCCCGGTGCAGATGACCTTCATGGCCGGCCACTCATGACAATCTGCAGCAGTCGTCACAATGGAAACAAAAGAAAGCAATTCCTTCGGTCTAAGTGACTGAAGTTTCGAGACGGGCGCCGCCGCCGCCACTTGTGCTCACTGCCTCGACTCACGTCTCCGAGTCTGTTGACCGACAAGGTTTGCCTTGCGGTTGCCGCCCTCGTTACCTCAGCCTTTTTCTCTTTCGCTGACTGCCTGCCGGCGGAGACCTCTCTGTTTGTTTTTGTTGCTGAGGTTGGAGACGGTACAGAGAGCCGTTTCGTTTCTTTCTTTCTGCTCCGCGACTTCTGCTGTGTCTGCTGCTGAACTTCTGCGCACTCGGAATACTAAAATGGTCGTCTCCGTTCGGGATGTTAAACCTGCACTATGTGCGTTTTGCCATGGGCAGCCCTCTAGTGGCTTGAGATGTAGCTGCAGTTGTAGCTGGATACTTTTCCCACGGTGGGCGGGTGGGGGGGGAGAGGAAAATTCGTCGGATGGACTGACTCATGGATGGGCACATTTCTTTCTTGAGAAACTTTCGAGTTCGGGTATTTTTTTGAATGGAGTAAATAGCTGTAGTAGAAAAGTCACATAGTGCAGGTTTAAAGGATGACATCGGTCCGGTTGTCGTGACAACATCTCCCTGAGAGCGCAGCGGTTCAAGGACCTTTTTAATGATGACTGATGTATTTAGCTGGGACCTTTTTTTGGGGGGGGTGGGGGGGTGGTTGGTGATTCCTCAGGGAGGTGAGGACAGGAGTCACAGACCCTCAGAGAAAGTTGACATTGGGTGACGGTCGGCACGTGTTTGGAGGAGAGACGACCGACCGACCGACCGTGTTTTCTGTTGTTGCTCCCCGACGAGATAATAATGAAATGTTTTTTTTTTAGACAAAAGGCTGTACACAAACACCGCTGCTGCAGACAATGACGCAGATGATACAAAAGCAAGTGAAGCGTGCGGCGAATGTTTTGTGATGCTGTGAAAGAACTCTGGTCTCTATTGTGCTGTATTTCCCGGCGTGAATAATGGTCGATCTTTACATATAAATACAATAGATTCAATTACATTCAACGGAGAACTTTCTTTTAGCTATGACGCAGAGGCGCCACTTGACCCTTGCACTGCGTTTCGACGTATACTGTTATTGTTGTTGTTGTTTTCTTGCATATCCAGGGAAACATGCGACATAACTTTAAGTAAGTATTCCCACAGGCATATACATACATGTACGCACACGCTCACACACACACACACACACACACACACACACTAGCGCATGTGCACACACACGCACACATACACACACAGACACAGACACACAAAACTGGTGGCCTTTGTTTACAGCAACTGGGCTCCTTATCCTAACTAAGGCAAAGTCCTTATTATGAAGACATGTCTAAAATCTGTTTTATCCCTCCAATTATAGGCTCACACACAATATGTGCTTTCCTTAATATTAAGTATGTGTCATAAACCGCAGCCTACAAACCCCAAAGAGCAAATAGCATGTATTATTCCACAGTCAATCCAAAATATTGATGAATTGCTAATCTCACAAATCAGACTTTAGATTAATATCTGAAGTTTAATTTTCTTTCGCTTCTAATTTATTCCGACCAATCGTGTCGCTGGGGGCGGGGATCTGTAGATGCGCGTTACGTGGAATGGGTATCTACTGGAAACAACCGGAAACGTGACATGGCTGACCCTTAATCTCGGATCCAGAAGAGGACTGACGACTGAAACGAAAGCATCGTCTTCCCATCGTCGGTTTCCCTCCTTGGCCAACAGCGAACGCAAACTCGGCCAGCGCCGCTAAACTAAACTCTTCCCGTAGCCGGTGAGAAGACGAGCTAAAACGTCCTGTCCAGACACCACAAACGTATTTAGACAGTGTCTGTAAAGGTTTAAAATCAAACCTGTGTAGTAGACTGGCCACCGTATAAATACATTTGTTAAAATCATCTTCTGAAACCTCCATCTTGGTGCAGTGCACTCTCCCCCCAGAAGTTTGGCTATAGCATTTTCCAACTTCTGGATCTAAGATGAATGAATAGCAAACTGATGAATAAGCAATTCAGTGGAGATGAAAATAGATAGAATAGAAAGAATAGAATATCTCAACACTTACAAGACACAAATCCTAGTTATCTAGCAATTGATAGAACAAAAAGAAGTATATAAATGCCATTTAAGGAGGCTAGTAGGAGACTTGTATCCAAAGCGTCTCACAGTACCATGGGTATGTGCAGTCTAAGCATGGTTCCCATCACCCAGAGGAATCGAACCCCTAACCCCTGACATGGGTGCGTTAATGCCACGCTTTAGCCAGACACAACCAGCTGTTGTCATTGCCGCCGTCTGTCATACAGTTAAAGGACAATAGCGGTTTGGGTGATAAACCGTCGTGACCTTCTCTCCCGGCTTCACTAAAACATCCGTTACCAATACAATTTCTCAAAATCGCTCTGTGGTGAACAGATGTTTCGGTGAAGCCAGGGAGAGACGGTTACAACGGTTTGATCACCCAGACCTGTACCCTGTTCCCTATAAGTACATTTTGTAACGGCAAAAACGAGAGTGTAAAAGAAAAGGGGCCCTTTAATATTCATAATGAGCCCAAAGGCAACAAGACGCGCCATTACTGCGGCCCTGTGAAGCCCGGCCCCCGAAGGGAAGGTCCTTGGACAAATACAAATCCAGCGAGTGACGGCCAAACAGTCTCCAGCATCCTCGCCGTAGGATGCCCTTCATTACGGCTGAAACGGCTGTTTTAATTAGTGACTTTTAATGAGCACTTACGCACTTACACTTCGCCTCCAACATCGCCCTTGCCTGTGCTGAATACAGTAGCCGGGCCAACTTTGACTCTGTGATCTGATAGTATAATGGTGTGTGTGTGTGTGTGTGTGTGTGTGTGTGCGT
The DNA here is from genome assembly GCA_030340625.1 of Merluccius polli. Taxonomy (NCBI): domain Eukaryota; kingdom Metazoa; phylum Chordata; class Actinopteri; order Gadiformes; family Merlucciidae; genus Merluccius; species Merluccius polli. The sequence continues at coordinate 55,049 of JAOPHQ010005495.1, read as the reverse complement.
GTGTTTATGTGTGTGGGCGCATGTGTGTGTGTGCGTGTGGGTGTATCAGGTCAAACAATAAGTGTGCACCATTGATTTCATGCCTGGAGCTTTGGCAGAAGTGGAAGTGCATTAAATATACATCTAAGTAAATGGCACAGTAAATATTTCTATAAAATATTTCTACTTCAGGCAACAGAGAGTATATATTCCTGCCGGCAATGTTTGAGCGGATGCCATGAAATAGCCTTTTTTCAAACTGTGTGTTTTCTTTATTTTAACACATATGGCACAGTCACAGTGTGAACTCTACGCTTGAATATTTAAAAATAGTCCTCTTTCTTTCATTCTCTCTCTTTAGGATGTCACCTTTCGTTTGTTGTTTCTGTCTTTCGGGTTGTTTGTTTTTATCTCTCTTTTTTTTGCCTTCCTCCTTTCTTTCACATCCGTCTTCCCGTCTCCCTTTTGCCGTCCACATGTGCCTTCCCCACCCTCCCTGCTCTCTGCGGCGGGACCCTTCCTTCCTCACCTCTCTCCCTCCATCCCTCCACCTCCACACCCCCCCCAACCCCCCGGCGGCGTCTCACCTCGGACCACGATGGTGGTGCGCCTTCCCCACCCTCCCACTCTCTGCGGTGGACCCCCTCCTTCCTCACCCCCTCCCTCCCTCCCTCCCTCCCGCCGCCTACACACCCCCCCAACCAACCCCCGGCGGCGTCTCACCTCGGACCACGATGGTGGTGGACTTCTTGGCCGGGTTGCCCACGTTGTTGCTGGCCACGCAGCTGTAGACGCCCGCCTCGTCGGACGTGATGGCGGGCAGGGTGAGGGTGCCGCCCTTCACCAGGCTCCTCTGGGGGAGGCTGTCGTTGCTGCTGGCCCAGTTCAGCATTGGCGAGGGCTCGCCGCCGGTGGTGATGCACACCAGGGACACCGTCTGGCCGGGGTTCACCACGATGGGGTCCTCCACCAGCAGCTTGATGGACGGCGAGGCTAACCCCCGGGAGAAGAGAAAAACACAAGAGATTTAGGGGTCCATTTAATTTTGCGTGGCTTTCCCTCCGGTGGAAAATAATTTTGACGTGGCCATGAAGAAAGAAAGAAAGAAAGAAAGAAAGAAAGAAAGAAAGAAATACATATTTGAGGGCCCAGGTGAGCGGTAGAGTTGTCCGGCAGGAAGCCAATATCTAGGTGACATGGCCCCTAAAATGTTGTATAAAGGAAGAATGAAATAAACATGTCTTGGTGGACTTTGTGGAACAATATAAAACCTACTGTAAAGGGTTTAATGGTTAAAAACATCTATGCGAAAAACACGGTCTATTCTTGGCCATAAACAAGGAGTTCGAACAAAGCGATGTAGCAGGATTAGGACGCGACAAGCCTTACTTTGTTCAATGCGTCTTTGATTCCCTTCACTTCCTTTACCCCATAAGGATACATTCACATTGCTTTTTTCTTTTTAAAAAGCCTGTTATCTTTTTTAAGGCTATCTTTCGAAAGCACCACACTACTCAGCTCAGCTTCTTAAGGAAACCAAGGAGGTTTTGAAAATCATGCATCTCCAAAATGTATTGGCTACCATTAAGTCACTTATCAGACACCCTTATCCAAAGCAGCTTACAGTGAATACACAGGTCAGGAGTAAGGAGTAGGGGGCGGGGCATATTGCTCAAAGATGCCTAGGAGGTAGGTTGTGGACATTGGGGATCGAACGCGGTTCTTCTTAGCGTCCTTTCAAGCCGAACACCGGCTTCACAGTGTGAATTTCGGTTCATATTCGTAGCGCAACACAAAAAATAAATGACTAAACGTTGCTTTGGGCTTGGTGGTAAAGGGCACCATCGTCGTCATGGAGACGCACCCGATTACGTACAGGTCAGAACCGGGTGTGTGACGTACCCGTCTTATTGGTGAGTCTGAAGATCACGCTGCGGTCGGGGATGCCGCAGACGTTGCGCACGGACGCGATGCAGCTGTAGTTGGCGTAGTCCTGGGGCCGCAGGTTCTTCAGCTTGAGGATCTTCGTCTCCCCCTGCAGCTCAGATCAAACCAAAACAGGGGTGTGCAAATGTGTGCAAGAAAGAGTTCATTATAGTCGAGGAAAAAAGCGCCATTGAAAAAGGGAAATCAGAAAATAAGAGACAACCCAGGGAGGAGGAAGAGCCCCTCCCCACCCGCATGATGTTACGCAATAACAACATGAGGGATGAACATGTGTGTGTGTGTGGATATGTGTGTTGATATTTTCGCACTCAGTAGACAAAGGAGACGGCTGTTCCTGACCTTTTTTTGACCTTTTGTATGAACCCTGTCCACGGCTGCCAGTAATGTACCGGCGAAGAAGCGTGCAACGCGCCACACTAAGTAGCGCTTCGCAACCGCTATCAGCTAGCGGCTTATGGCTATGAACCAATAGATTGGGAAACTGATACGCTGTCATGCTGAGAGGCATCTCATTTGCCCAACACACAGGCTTTGCTTATCCCCCCTGTGTGAGCAGTAGCCATGTTTTTCCATGTGTGGGCAATGGCCCCGCACTCATTGTTTTCATCATCGAGGAACCAGGCAATTCTGGGAGGGCTTGCGGGGGGTCCTTTCTTCACAGAAGGAGGGGATCGTATCGCTGAGCCTATCTGGTGTCCGGGCCGACCGTGGCTCCTCCCACCCAGCGGGGCCGGGCGTGGGATATGAGGCTTTGATCCAGCGGACGCCGTCGTTGGTGTTAGGGAAAGGGGGGGCGCTGATTAAGACCCTGAGCCGGCCCCCATGCTGCGATGGCCCGGTCGTGTTTTTCATTTCAAATGAGGATCAGAGGAGCCATTGGCTGAATTAGATTAGGAGGTTAACCGAATCTCTCTTTCTCTCTCCGTCACCTCGTGACATTTTCGGAGGAGGGGGGCGGGGGTTGGTGTGAGGTGAACATGGCGCCTTGATGCTTAAAAGTACACAGCCCTCTGACGCAACGGGAGGACAGACCGGAGGGAAACATCCTCTTTGGAGGACCAGATTAAACATGATATTGAGCTGGATGCGTGGGAATGGGAGGGATGGAGGGTGGGAGGAAGGGAGCGAGCGAGAGAGGGGAGGGAGGACTGATTTAGCAAAGGTGTGAAGGAGGTGGGGAAATGGGACAGACAATGATGGCTAAGAGGCTGGAGAGGCTGGCTGTATATGCGAGCCCAATTATGAACTGAGGAAAAAGCCTGGGAGAGCGAGAGCAAGAGCAAGAGCCAGAGAGAGAGAGAGAGAGAGAGAGGAGAGAGAGAGTTATAGTTATAATATAGAGGGTGTTTGGGGCTGGACAGTGATGAAATAATCTGTACAAAGAGCCTCTGAGTGGTGGGCTGTTGAAGACTTGAACACCAACTGGTAAATATCAACCGAAAATGAGCTAACAGCGTGGCGTGAACCGAATCAAATATCAGCCATTGTAGCCGCGATTATTCTGCTGTTTTTGTTATTACGGCGGGAATATGCAATGCAAGGCGGCGGGGGGGGCGGGGGTGATAGAGAATAGCAGGGTTTCTATAATTAAAGTGCAGCTCTGGGGCCGCTGTTAATTATAACGGTGTTCCCATTGCGGAGTTTGAAATGGCACTCCTGCTTTCTGGTTTCTGCAGGCTTGTGGAAACATTCAGACACAGGCTGGTCAGCTGAGGACAGGAGACAATAAAGGGGGAGAGAGGTCTGAGGAGAGGTAGAGAGAGAGAGAGAGAGAGAGAGAGAGAGAGAGAGAGAGAGAGAGAGAGACAGAGACAGAGACAGAGAGACAGAGACAGAGGGAGACAGAGAGACAAAGCACAAAGCGAATAGAGGAGTAGAAGAACTAGTTAGGGCCTAAATCATAAGGAGCCAAACCAGACTGAGCCGGAAAATACCGGACCTAACAAGCATGGGGAGAGAAGACCGGTCCCCAGATGCATTTCACCGGGATCTGATTTGGGGGGAGCCAGTGGATGGACATTAGACCGGCTGGAGATCTTATTTATAGTGACTGGGGGGGGCTTATGGATGACTGTGTTAATGGTTGGGTTTGGCTTACCTAATAAAGTTTAATGGAGGGAATGATGATGCAGAAAGAGACAGAGGATACGGCGGGGATGGAGGGGATGGAGGGGTGGTGGTGGTGGTGGTGGTGGTGGTGTTTGAATGGAGATGCTCTTACGGCTGAGATGGACATCTGAACCTACAAATGGGCTTCTGTCTCCACTGCGATTCTCTAATGCAATCAGTGCGTCTGGTTAGACTGGTTGGGCGGCAGCAAACGCAAAAGATTGCAATGGAGGAACCGTCGGCCTCGCAAATCATACTAAATAACAGCAAAAATGACGTTAAAAAAGTTTATGTTTCTCTAGACTTCCCTCTCACCTCGGTTCACCTCTTGTATTCAACGGACAGTGAACTTTACTAGGAGGGAGGATACCGCCGTTATGGAAGCCGTTATTTTAACATGTTATTATATTTGAATTCAACATTTTATTGTGTATTGTGCAGCCACTGCACCGTGTAATGTGCAATAGCTTAAAAAAAAAGGTCAATAATGTTGTATTATATATTCATATATACAACTTAACGTCCTTTTTATTTACAACTCATAACGGCCAATGTGTGTATTTTTTTTCTCTGTGGACTTTCTCTGTCAATGCGTCGCAATACGATCATAAATTAACATGTGTTATTGAGTTACTGTTGAGGCACACATTAGTATGAAGTGATTACACAAATTAGCAAAATATCATATACCATATTTATCGGAGTTTCATCACTTCCCAAGAAGAAGACATGGCCTGCTGCGAATAGTGCAAACATCTTCATAGTCCTTAATCACTCAGTGAATAATTCATGTTCTGATTCAATTCTTCTCGTTCAATATTTTGTTAACATTTCTCTCATATCTTGTTGCTTTATGTCTTCGATGCACCAACCTCACCAAGTCCCTTCGCTCGTACATGCAAACATACTCGGCAAAATGAAATAATTCGGATGCGCAGTACGCTTTTTCCGATCACATTTTACATTTCCGACTTCTGCGTCCGCTCTTCGCGTCGTCCCGCCTCCGACTTACCTGCGTGAAGAAGGGCTCGTAGATCTCCACCCCCTTGTCGGAGCCCTGCGACAGCACCTCCCTGCCGCGGTGCCAGCTGTACCGCACCGGCGGGTTGGAGTTGGCCACGCAGCGCAGGAACACGGTCCGCTCGTAGTAGAACTGCTCCTTGGCCTCGCCGATGCTCTGGTGCACCGTCACCACCGGGTCGTCCAGGTCTGCGAAAGAAACACGCGCGCACACACACAGACACACACACACACACACACAACCAAAAAAAAACAAAAGACGATTACTTTCCACTTTTGGTTTATTCACGCCGCGAGGGCTGGGTTTTCCAGCCCTAGGTAATTCGACTGATTCGGAAGAGTATTCATTTTACTCATAGGGGGGAAATGAGCATTATGTTTAAGGAACTGTATCTTTATTACTTGCAGTTATTGATTCAAGGATTCAAGGAGTTTAATTGTCATTGTAGTACACAGCGAAATACAGTTTGACACTCTCTCCAGCAGCAGTTAATTTAACTATCTAAAATGACACAACAGGACAAGATAAGAACATGACAAATAAGACAGGAATAAATAAAAGCTAGTGAATATAAATATAAAAATATACAAATATACATAGTCATTATTATATAGATTAAAAATGATATCAGCGGATGTAAAGTGCACAGATTTAGAGGCCACAGCTACTCTACAGTACTAATTATATGTAAACACGCACCCACACACACACACACACACACATGAATGAATGCCTGGACAAAATCAGAGGTTAAAAAAAGTAAACATAACTTATATTTGTGGAGGCACCTCAACAGGAAGCGTTTTTTTGTGTAAAAATTCGATTGAGACATGACTTGAAGCCTCCCTGCCTCCGAACGCCGCCTGAATAGGCAGCATTTATAACATTTGGGACGCGGCGTCTCCCTCATCTCATGTCTCCACTGTTGGAGGCCGCGTTTGAATTTCAGTTCCTGTTTGTCTGTCTGCTGGTATGTTTTATGTTCAGCCTCATTCACCCATCATATTTTTTTGACCTTGTTTATCTTTTTGGTATTTATTTCCCACTACCTGTTTTTGTGGCTTTCTGGGTAAAACCAGAAAATGTGTTAAACCTTTCAGCGTTCCTGTTTTTACCAGCGTTCGGTCCCTCGCACACGTGATCCAGTTTCAAGTTCAAGTATTTTTGAATTGTTGCTTTGATTGTCAGGTACATATTGAAACACAGGATTAAACTGAGAGTTGAAAAGCATAAGACAAGGGAGGCAAGTACCAAACAAACTATACACCATGGTAACCTTATTCACAGCAATATAATACTGAAAATAAAATAAATAGAATCAGAATCAGAATCATCTTTATTGTCATTATACTCAGGTCCAATGATTTTTCGCATGGCTTCTCCCAATGTAGTTAAAGTAAGATAAGACAAAATAGATAAATAAAAGCAATACCAAAAGAAGCAGTAATATTTAAAAAAGTGATGCTTGTATACGTACAACTTTAATTAAATATTAGAAAATACATGGAATACCAAAAATACAAATATCAGTCCACTAATAAGGGACACTCATCACAACGAGATGTGATGTGCAATCAGTCCGACCTGGGTTCAATTCCCATTTGAGTACAAATTCATACAGACGCGCCCCCCCCCCCCCCCCCCCCCCCCCCCCCTCCGGATATGACGCGTAATTAAGAAATCCTTTTGTATTATCGACTGTTAACCGTGTTCAACAGAGAAGACCCTTTCCAGAAAGCCATCAGACCGGGTCGAAGGTCACACAGCCTCCGGGATAGATAGTTATCGAAATGCAGCCTGGAGGTTGATGAATGTGTGTGTGTGTGTGTGTGTGTGTGTGTGGGGGGGGGGGTTACTGAGTCAAAGCCACATAAATCCGTAGTCTACAAGGGCATGATGACTTTACCAGTCAGCTAGTCGGTGCCCACAGCATGCGGTGGTTCGAAGTTGGACTCCTACTACGTTGTTAGTTGTTAGTTAGTTGTTAGTGTTAAAGCGGGGCAGGGGAGGAGCTAGAGTTAGTGCAGGGGTCCGGGATATACCCCCCCCATGAACTGTTCAAACAGGGAAAAACTCATTCCCGTTCGAATTAGCCCCTCTGTAGATTGATACATCTGTGAAGCTCACCATTTGCCCAACTGATCAGAGGAGGAGTTCTGCCCCAACGCTGACAGCCGCGTTATTTGAAACAGCGCTCTTGGTTGATTAGACGGATTGAAAGTTAATCATCTTAACCCGGCTATCGCATTAAGCCCCGCATGGCAAATGGTGTTCATCACATACTGTGGTTTCCTTTAGCATGCTAATACTTGCCTTTTAGATTATGTCCATTTTGTACGCTCAAAGAACATGGGGAGCTAGCCATTTCCCTTTCATCTCCAGCCGAGATGCAATCACTTTCTAACGCCGGCAAAAAGGCAATTTAAGGTAGTGAATGAGCGCGGCCAGCACACGTTATCCCTCGGACTCCAAATGCAAACTGATGAAGATTGACCTTTTGCATACAAAGCATTCCGAATTTGGTTTATTACGGGGGGACTGCGCTTGTGTACCAGCGATCGAGGGAAAAAAAAGGAAAAAAAAAAAAACGGCGAGTGACTAATTGAGTGTGCGAATAGGCGAGTCACTAAAGGAAACGCCAGCAAAAAATGCGCAACCGCGGCCGCCGCCGCCGCCTGAACGACCGCGGCCGCAGTTTAAACCATTATTCTCCCCCTATTGCGAGAACGACACACACTGGCGGCATGTATTATTAACGGACGGTATTCGTCCCCCCCCCCTAATTCAGAAGGCTAAGGCTTAGCTCTGGATTTACCGGGAAAGCTTGGCCTAATCGAGGTGCATTTGAGCCACGAGGAAGAGAAACCACGGCCCCATGTGAGCCATCTGGAGAATGCTGATTCCTCAGTTTCATTAAGGACATGTTCAGCCTTGCAGCCCTTTAATCAAAATCTAGCAGCAGTCAATACTTCATCCAGAATCCATTACAGTGGCTCAGGTAAGAGCAATCACCTCCAGGGGACGGGGGAGAGGACAAGGGTGGGGCAGGACACACTATGGCGGGAGACAGAGCGATGGAGTGGGGCCATTTTCAGTGGAGCAGATTGCGCTAAGTAAATACACTGATTCATTACAAGGAGGCAAGGAGAGAAGGAGAGAGAGGAGGAGGAGGAAAGGAGTGTATAATATGGATCGTATATGTGGACTTGTCGCAGTTTAACGACTAATCTGCGTCCTGTTTCCCCAACAGTCAATTTACCAACTATGGCGGAAACAAAGTGATTCACATTGACAGCCTTATCTACCCCGGGGTACAAGTGTCTTTAAACAACGGCCCTGATAGGGGGTTGTCAACGCAGCTGTTTTTGATGACTGTGTGTGTGTGTGTGTGTGTGTGTGTGTGTGTGTACGTGCATGTGTGTGTGCGCGCGCAACGTGTGTGTGAATACTAAGTGCGGCGAGGGTTTTTCGCGCTATTATTAGGGCCCAAATGATATGCAAAGGAAAGAGTGGATGTTAGCGGCGCAACGAGATAAATATGGAAATATGGAAATGTACGCAGTGGATTAAAATTTGATGAATTTCAAACAAAATTCCACCTCCGCCATCACTCCCCCCCCCCCCCCCTCCGCCACCGCCGCCGCCGCCGCCGCTCCACCCACTCCCCCATACTCCTCCGTCGCCCGTAAGGATGTCGCACATGTCGCTCTTGTGCAATTACCTCTCGACGTCACGCTCGGCTGATTGTGGAGCTTAACTCCCGGCGCCCAGAGGAAGAAAAAAAAAAAAAAAACCCGGCAGTGTGGAGGCCTGCCTGCCTTGCCAGAGTTGTTAGGGGTTTGTAATTGTAGGTTTACTGGTTCACGGGCCGGTAAATCTGCCCATGTACGGCTAAACGCTCCAGCGGGCTAACCTTAGCAACGCCGCACTCCCCCTACCGCCGGCGCCGACTCCGACTCCCCACAAACATCGGCGGGAGAGCGTCTCTCCCCTCGCGCGCCGCCGCCGCCGCCTCGTTCTGCTATTAAGCGAGCGAAGGGGAGGGGAAGGGGAGGGGATGGAGACTGCGGCGGTGGCGGCGGCGGCGTTGGGGGGGGGGGTGGCGTGTTAACATGTGCCATCGCATGCACGCGGCACGTGGGAGTAACACCGCCGAGGATCTTGAAAGGAGAAGATTAATATTTCACAAGTACGCTTACAATTTGCATCTACCTTTTGGATTAAGTATTTTTCCGTTTGTCTGGATCTCTTAGGAAATATGTTCGGCGTCGGAAGAGGAAAACAAAGCCCCCACGGAGCAAAAAGCGTCTCTTGTTTAAATAGCAGGAAAAAAAAAACACATTTATCTTTTTAGGGCAGGCCTACCCGAACAGTTGTCGGACAAATAGAGACAAGGGCGCGCGGTCGGGGTGTAAAGAAGAAGCAAGAGGCTGTAGGAGAAAAAAAAAATGAAGAAGGTGCTTCATTATCACATCAAACCCTGGCTGGCTCCTTTTATGTTGCGCTTGCTCCCTCAGCAGACACCTGCACTGAGACCTCACACACACACACACACACACACACACACACACACACACTAATTACCTCCTCCACCCTACTCGTAACACGCACAGGTACAGACACACACACACACACACACACACACACACAAAGGAGTGAACTCCTCCACCCTACTCCAAACACGCATACACACAATATACATTGAGGTTATTCATCAGACACTTTCAGTCTGAACCGACTTCCAATAAGTACATTTGTCAGTAGGAAGTAAAACAACAATATATCACATGTTGGTACGGCGAGGATAGGTAGAGGAGGGAGGCTAACACACACACACACACACACACACAATACCGCCTTCAGCCTACTCTAAACACGCACACGCACACAAACACACACACACAATTAGATTTTTCAACCCGAAACTAAACACGCACACTCACACACACACACACAAACATACACACCCCATTACCCTCTCCACCGTACTCTGAGTGCGCACACACACACACACACACACACACACCATTACATAATTCCACCCTACTTTAAATGCGTGCACACACAAACACACACACACACACACAATTACCTCCTTCCTCCCTACTGCTCACACACACACACACACACACACACACACATGTACACACACACACACACACACACAATTACCTCCTTCATCCTTGCTCACACACACACACACACACGTACACACACACACACACACACACACACAATTACCTCCTTCATCCTTGCTCACACACACACACACGCGCACACACACACACACACACAGCAAACCTTCCATCGGTGGTCTCCTGGGTGTCAATCCGATTGCGTGTTGTGTTTTTTTTTCATCATCCCCCTACGCTTTGATGTCTTTCATGATCTATGTAGTCCACAGGAGTCATTTGTGAGGAGAACATCCATACGGTACCCAGGCTGTTGGGCCATATGTCAACACTACCCCCCCCCCACCCCCCCCGCACGCACACACACACATTAATTCCACCTCCCACCACACCTCCCACCCCCACCAACACGCTTGATTGGCATGGCGTGCCGCGCCACCGATGGATGTCAGGAATTTCATCACCGCCGCCACCAGCAGCAGCAGCAGCAGCACACCGAAAGAAGAAGAAGACCATGAAGAGAGAGAGAGAGAGAGAGAGAGAGAGAGAGAGAGAAAGTGCACAAGAGGGGGGGGGGGGGGAGCATAAACACTGAATTGATGGAGACAACATGAGAAGACGACCAGCTAAGGTCGGCGGCGAGAAAACGAGGAGCTAGTAAATTGCTACAGTGTTAATAAGGTGATGATGTAGCGACTGTCCCGTGAAATCACGGCTGGTGAGGTGAGGCCTTTGAGAGGGGCTATTTTGAAGGGAATATGGTTGTTACTGTGCGTGTGTGTGTGTGTGTGTGTGTGTGTGTGTGTGTGCATGCATGCGTGTGTGTGTGTGTGTGTGTGTGTGGAGGGGTGGGAGGGAGGGGGGTCATAACAGATTAGAAAAGCTATTACCTGAGAGAGCTGGACCCTTTATTTTCACTCTCTCTTTTGGCACACCTGGACTTTTCTTTTTTTCTAAAATAGATTTTTTAAAAAGGGCAGAATCACCCCCCCCTTAAAAAAAAAAGAAGAAATCATTGGGGACACAAACGTCTCTCGGCGTCGGCTGTCTGTGGCGAGGGGCCGAACGCCGATTTTCAGACATCAATGGTGGCTGTACTCATTGTGGAATAGCGGGCGCCTGCCATTACCGCATGAACCGACTGTTTCTCGGCTGAAAAATAACTCCCTTCGTTTATCCCGCTCTGTGTATTCTCATGCCGGCTGCGTCCACCTGGAGAGCGAATCAAATGAAGACAGCCGAACCCGGGCGTGATGCAAAATGGAAAGCTAAATTCCTCTCTGTACTGGAAGTATTCGCTAGTTGCATGAGGCGGGGCGGCGGTCTATTTCCGTTTCAACGCGCGCGTGTGTGTGCGTGTGTGTGTGTGCGCGTAACCACCTCTGTCTGCGGACCGGCCGGGGCGCTTGACAGCTGTCAGCCGGAGAACGTGACTTCCTACAGCAGATGCTTACCGAAACAATCACGATAAACAATGCACATGGTGTTATCCAGGCCTCAGCCCCGAGGAGGAGCAGGCCCAACGCCAGAGAAAGGACTCAAAATAGATGTGAAGTTAACACAGACTAAACTACGAAGGTAAATTGTAACTTACTATTGTAATCTAACGCTAGCCACCTGCCTAACGTTAACAGCCGGAGAGCCGGCTGTCGAACGTTACTGGTGGATTTTGACTAATACTAATAAATACTAATGCTAGTCAATTTGTGTAAACAGTGATAATATTAAGTGTATTCGTGATATTATTGGACAAAGTGTCGCACCATACACATACACACACACACACACACACACACACACTCACTATGTGAAGTGCTTTGGGTGATTTGAAAAGCGCTATGCAATTTATTATTATTATTATTATTATTGGATTAACATATTGTCCACAGTATCAAATAAAGACCAAGCAGGGAGAATGAGTGTCTTAGGTCTATAAGGAGGCATGAGAAACCCCACAACCTCGCGGTAAGAAGGAGAACTTGTTCATCCGTTCCAAGCCTTAATGGTGTTGTAGGGGTGTGATGTGGCGAGGGTAGGGTCTGTAGCGTTTGATTAACATAAATGTTGACATTGATCAAAGAGGACCGCTCTCGCAGCAGATTTACCTTTAGCTACCGTGAGTAACTAGAGATGTCAGCCAGTAGCTCTCCAACATTTAGCCTTCATGGAAACCCTAGAAACTGGTTGTGATGGCTGCTGGTCGTTGTTGTGTTTAGTGCACGCTGTTGTGTTCACTGTTTTCCAAACTCTAGTAGAAGGGACATTTCAGTAAATTGAGACCATATAGGACAGGCCTGCTCACAGAACAAGATTATGTTTGAAGAGCTCTTTTCCAAAACGCAATAAAAACCAAATTTAAAAAAAATGTGCACTGAACCTATTCACTGCTCCATCAACATTTCATGCCAAATCACTATATGTCCTTGATTAAAATGTACTGCAAGATGCCGTTTCTATCAAAACATGTGTGGGTCTAGGTAAAAAAATGTATTTTCCTGAAAACTGTCAAAATGGATTTATTGCATTTTGGAAAAAGCTCTTCGTTTGTTCTTCATATTGTGATGAATTTGATAAGGTTTATCCTTACTTTCATCAACCTGCTCTCAGTTTGCTCATTTCTGTTTTTGTTTCTGTGTAGTACTGAAGCCGATGTGTTAGAGACAGTAATATAATTGTGACATGACAATGAATTTATTATATGTTGTTTTAAAGATCGTCTTTGAGTATGTATGCTGCTGCTGCGGTCTACAACCATAATGTTGGACTGCTGTACAAAATCCTAGTTTTCCAGAGGAGTTGCTATGTTTTTTAAATGTTATAATTAAAAGGGTGTGAAGCCAGGCCGGGTCAGTGACACGGTGCTGGTATCGACCGAGCTTAAGCAGAGGACTGTTGCTGTCGGTGTAAGGTCATATGTAATGTCATCATGTCATCTTACAGCCTATATTTCAACAGGGTGTTATATTATTTCAGTGTCAAATTATTTAAATAATATTGAAATTGAATTTTCCATATTACCGTGGCACTGTGTCAATCAGTGCAGACCTCCCATTGGTTGACTCAGCTTTTGCTAAAGTCCAGGAAGGACGTCCCATCTCTCACCTGCATCCACTGCCAGTCAGCCGGATTGTGATAATCCACCCGGTCGCCCCTCCACCACCACCACCTCCACCACCTCCACCCCTAGATAGCTATACCAGCTGCCAGTGTGTGTGCAGTCTCCCAGCAGCAGCCACATCTACAATCTCCGGAAACTACTTTGGATATGGCCAGAATTATAGCGGTCGCCACAAGGGAGCATGGCGACGGTGTGGAATGGCGCCGTGTCGGGAGGACAAGGATCAAATCTTCCCGCTTCGGGGAGATTTGCCATGTCAGCGGTCAGAGTTCAGCGAAACATCTTGCACTGGGAATTGGAAATGGAGGGGCTCAAACGGCGGTGATGAAAAGGCGCCTGGCATCGGAGCCTGTCGCCGTTCGGGTAAACAACACTAATTACTGGCCTTGTGGGTTTATCATAAACTCGGATGCCCCCTGGTCAGGGTCATCACCCGATGGTCTTGCGCTTGACCCCCACTGAGAGTCCACCCTTTGGCCTGCTGGAGATCGAGTGCCTAAATGCAAAGAGCTGTGTTGACTGTAGCGATGGGAAAATGCAGAGTGACACTATGAAACTAAAACGGCGGCACGGCTAGTGGCGGGTCAAAGGCCGGCTCTGAATTACAGGTATGGAGTGGTGTGACTTGGTGGCGTTTGCTGAAGAGGACATGGCAATTCAGAGGACATATAAAGACAGTGAAGTCGCCACAATTGGGGGGGTGGCGGTGGCTCACGAGGTCGAGGTCGGGTTGCCTGGTAATCGGAAGGTTGCTGGTTCGATCCCCCGGCTACTCCTGGCTAAGTGTAAAGGTGTCCCTGAGCCTTGTATGAATGGGTGAAGGTGAGGCAATAATTGTAAAGTGCTTTGAGTGGCCACTGGTCTGAAAGGGGCTCTATAAATGCAGCCCATTTACAATTATTACATGGCAGTTTAGTTTACCAGTACATTTAAAATCAAGAGTTGTTGTGTTGTGAAATAGCTCAAACTGTCAAGGTTAAAACCAATTCATTATCGTGATTGTTTTACATAAAAGAAATGTGCAGCCTGCAATTATTTCAGTCTGCCGAAAACAGGTCTTACAAATGATGACAGTGATAATGTCTTACACACCGAGTGCAACAGAAATAGCACATTGATGTTTAATTGCCCATGCCCTTCACCAGTGGTGCATTCTGGTAGTTGACCAGGAAGCAAGCCACACTGAACGGCTCACTAATGCTATCCAACAGTGACAGCGGTACGGCCTTGTCAAAGAGTTTGTTCCCCTTCACCCTCCGGACACACCTCTTGACACGGACTAAAATGAAAGTTAATAACCGTGTTGTTTTGGCATACTGACGCACACAGTGGCACGCTGAAGGCAACCATAACGCTGTCTCTGTTTCTGGACACCTGGCCACCTGACGGCTACCGGCTTGCTCACCAGCCAGCACCTTATCACCATGGACGATACTAATTGTCAATTTTTAAAATTGTTACAACGTTTGCTTGTAATACCACTATGTATGTCAATTATGGCACCCATTGCACTCCTAACCACCCCCCACTCTGTGTTCCTTCCCAAGGTTTCTTCCTTGATAATTAAAGGTCTTTTCTTGCCCTTTGGGGGGGCTATGGATAGGGGGGGGGTCATAAATATATGGCCTGTAAAGCCCTTTGAGACGTTAACTGTGATTCAGGGCTATACACATAAAATTGACTTGACTTGAAACAGCAATGTATAGCGAAGACTTCCTCCCTTGTGGTCGACCGTCTCTCTTTAATCTTAAAAACACTCATGGTAGCTAGCGATAATCTCATCTCGTTCTGTTACCCAAATCTCAAGTCGCCTCACAACAGCGGACAACGTCAGGTACGACCGTAAATAATAACGCTCACACTCAAGATGCCGAAAGTCAAGTGGGGCCGTCTTGTGCGCCGGGCGAAATTCTCCCATGGATCAATGGATAGGGAGATACACTGAATTATACGACACGATAATATGACATCAATGGCAACAACATGGGATGAGAAAAAAAACCCATCACAGCACAACATGACACATGAGAGCAAGCCACACAGGATCATATCAAGCGGACAGGCGTTTCCGCCCGGCGACGAGAGCGATGCTACACCGTATATACCATTTGTTCGGGTCGTGGGGTTAATAAGCCATATTGGTGATATATGGCATCTGCTCTAATGCGTGTGTGTGTGTGGGGGGGGGGGCTCTGATGGCAACGCTGTGGATCCTGAGAGTAATTCACTGTCTGAGCGTCGTCAGTATCTCTCTCTCTCTCTCTCTCTCTCTCTCCCTCTGTCCTCGCTATCTCTCCCATCTCTCAACCACCCCTTGGCAATGATGACCTCTATCTCATGGCTGGTCCCACAATAACTAGCAGCTGCCTGCCATATCCATTTGGTGTCAGCTGTTGTTGCTCAGTTCGACAATGTTATTGCAGTGCAGGATATGAGAGTTTTTCCCGGACACACACACACACACATACACATGCATAACACACACACACACACACACACACACACACACATAACACACACATAACACACACATCCATTTGGTACAAAGGTCCTTTCCGATGATGCCGTCGGTGTAAAAAAAGATATCTCTGATAACTAAATATCATCCCCAGGCAACGGTGAGATATGACTGGGCTGCACACTATGTCACACGCCACACTGGGTGCTGGGTGCTGGGGAGGCAGGGGGGGGGGAGGGCAGGGAGTATCTATCTAGCGAAGGGTGCTTATCCGGAGAGGGGAGAGGTGCGGTACACTTGTATACTCTTGTATATATTTATATATAGCGGGAGTCATAGGATGTAAGGGGTCTCTGAGCATTTCGCTAGATAGCTGTTACGCTAATGACGTCTGATATTATCGTAAGCGTATGTTACGGTTCACCGGACGGCGGCAGAGCCAGTATTTTGTATTTATTTGAGGTACGGCCTTCGCTTCGTTAAACTTCGTTAAAAATGTGTCGGGGAAAAAAATCAGATTCGTACATCTGCTGTTGTGAGTACACAACAGTAAAACATTTGCATACCGTTGCGTAAAATCAGTTGAATGTTTTCCTTTTTAATCATTAATAGTCAACTAATTTCCCACCACAGTGCTAGGTTAATTAAAAAACTTGTATTAACTATTATGGAAATGTGGAAGCAGAGTAATGGGCAAATTAAATTGGAGAGAGAAAAAAAAAAAAACCTGAAACTTTTTAGAGCAATATATATAAAAGTAGCACCGCAAATATACCTGTATCTGTTGTGTGTGAGTGTGTGTGTGTGTTTGCGCGCGCGCGCGCGTGTGTGTGTGTGTGTGTATATATACAGTCCACCCCTTTTTGCATACAGCCTCTTAATAATGCTTTCTCTTGATGTCTTGATTTAAAGTGCACTCACAGCGTCAGCAACTTCAGCCGAAGAGACAACTGCTGCGTTGCGCATGCTGGGGGACCAAGCAGGGCCACGAATGGCCCAGGGGTTTTGAAAGGCCAACCGTGACACCTGGGCGCCGGGTCTTCGACGGGGGCGAGGGGCCGGGAGGCTAAGGGTACATGTTTATAAAGGGCAGCGGCGCCGCACTTGCGTCATGGCTGCCGCTTGGCAGGCGTCTCTATGGTCTGTGCAGCAAAACAACACACACACACACACACCGCTGACATGTTGAATTATTCATGGGTGCGTTTCCACATGGCGGCTCCGTTAACTTGATCTCAGACTTCTTCTTCTTCTTCTTATTCGTCTACCTGGGAACCAGAGGTGGCTGCGGTCCGGTTGCTTCGTCACCGCGACTCGATGTCAGGGTTACAAACACGTCCGCCGCGAAGACCGCTTGCTGTCATCGCACGAAGCACAAAAGAGACAGCTATATCAAAGACGTTTCTGGAGTTTTAAACTGCTGTCGGCCCGTCTCGAAAGGCGCGCCGGCGATCAAGACACTTCACTTTGATTCCGAGGCGGAAAAAAAGAAAAAAAAACGTGTGTTTCTGTGAATTATAGATATATTGTTTTTCATAGCGACCTTTAATATTGTTAGGCCTGGATTTCTTGTTTTTTTTTTACCCATTTTTCATTTCATTTCTCATTATTCTTTGGCTGTCTTTCACTATCTCTTGCTCAGATTGACTTCTGCTCGCTTTTTCTTTTCCTCCATCCCTCCCCCTCTCTCTCTCTCTCTCTCTCTCTCTCTCTCTCTCTCGCCCTACCTCTCTCGCCCCCCTCTCTCTCTCTCTCTCTCTCTTTGTTGTCAAGCAATCACGGTGTATATACGCTGGGAAGAAAGATAATGGCATCCAACTCACTCTCTCCTGACTCACTCTCTACAGTAATCAGGCCTGCTTTAGTGCAATTAATGCAAATTAAAGTGTCAATGGGACGACAGGCCAACGGCGCGTTACACAGAGCTATACTGTAATGTTCATATAAGGGAAGCCTGAATGGGTTTAGAAGCCAATGGTCTTGTTAGCAAAGAACACTTGGGTGCACTTGCGCTTCTAATGAGAATAACCCTGAATAACTTTGTGTTAATTGTGTATGTGGATCTTCTTTGGGCACAAACCAAAGAGGGCGGCCATTGTAATCAGTTAGGCGAGGTATATATGGTAGGCTCTCATCTATTCAGTCACTTTATTCTCTTGAATTCATGAGCAGGTAAGGGCGGACATAGGGGTTTTGAACCCAGAACCTTTCGGCTGGGAGTCGAGCATCCAAACAATCCGCCATCTTCTACTGTATGAAGCGAGGTAAGCCGGGTAAAGCGAGTTAAAGCTCAAGGAGCAGCATGGGATCGGTTTTGTTCTGGAGGGAAGATGTGAGCAGTGATCTCGCGGGTAGCCGTCCTGCAGGATAATAAGACCAACTGATCTGGATTTTTTTTTTAAAAATTGTCCTCTAATTGGACGTTGTTTCATGAAAAGGACCAATCAGATCCAGCGATGCTTTTGCAGAAGCAGATCAACATAAAAGACGAGTGGAAACTAAGTTTACTAAATCGTGACATATACATTTAACCGTGTTGTATTTGAATCTTCAGTAAGGGTCCACCCTAATGTCTACATAGACAAGTCCCTCTCTTGTTTTTCCACCATGAAAGTGTTCAACACTAAAGCCACCAAATGGGACTTATAATGGAAAAATAACCGCCGCCAAAGCACTCTACTCCCCACTCCACTCCACTCAACCAGGTGCACACCTGGCACAAAAGACTTCCCTCTAAAAGAACAAGGAGAGGAGGAGGAGGAAGAAGTAGTTTCTGGTAACAACAGGGAATTCACCATCACTCCTCGCTCCCCCGGCATCGTCCTTGAAGAGCCGCGGTCCTGATGCTGCACTCTACCGGCTGCACCTCCATCTTGCGCCTGACAGGTGCTCTGTTTTTCGAATCATGCTGTCTTTTAGGGGAGTGGGGGGTAGCATGGACTAGAGACCGGCCCTCTGCGTTTCTGTATGCGTGGGCCTGTCTGTGTGTGTGTGTGTGTGTGTGTGTGTGTGTGAAATGTGCCACAAACACAGCAGGTATGTCTGTGTGGGGGCGTGCGCACAAGTGTCTTATTTTACAGCGTGTGACAAATACACCAGGTGTGTGTGTGTGTGTGTGTGTGTGTGTGTGTGACAATGTGTGTGATAGATAGATGGGCTAGGGAGACTCGCAGCCCCCAGCAGTATCTTCAACCTCTCACTCCCTTCCTCCGCGTGATGGAGATGAGGAAATAATGAGGCCCCATAGTGTTGTGTGGTTGAGAGGAGGTGTGTGTTTGGGGGGTGGGGGGGGTGGGGGGGGTGTGTACCCAATGAATCTCCCCTTCATTGTGACTCTGAGACGGCCAGCGACTGTCTGAGGCCATCTCCTCTCCCATTCATCTCCCTGGGGAGAAAAAACGAGCGGGACAAAATCCCGACGCTAAAAACCACTTGGTAAAACCAAAACGTCAGGGAGAGTGTGGAGTGACACCGCGCAACGCCCCTGTGCCCCAACGCTGGCGGTACTGAGGCGGAGGTGGGGGGGCTCCAGGGGGAACCGGGGGTCTGCTATTGGCTAGCGGTGAGGAATGAGACTCGACGCCGCGTGATCGTTTAAGACACTTACTTTCGTTTTGAAGGATGGGACGCTTCTGCCAATGCTTGGGTTATTTCAATGTGTGACGTTTAAAGTTTCGAGCTCTGATTAATTCGGTCACTATGAACAACGCTTGGCTTACACAATGCCAAGTTAAACGCCAAGCCAAGATCTTTACATACCACTTTAGGAAAGTGGAACTTGCTGTTTGGCCAGCACGATTACACTACAACATGGCTTTGTTAAGCTCATTTATTACACATTTCATCATTCATCAATTTAACATTGTGTTCGGTTGCTAGGATTGAACGGCTTTGGTTGGTCTTAGCTGCATGTTGCTACAACTCCAAGGCGGAAAATCTGGCAAGCGTCGTTGTGAGAAAGGTATTTATCCGAAGGTACGAGTATATATCTTTTTGTAATTTAGGCTTTTAAGGGCTTGTAAACGGGCAATTTGTGCTGCCAACAAACTGTTGCACCACAACGCACTGGGGTGCATTTCATATTGATGGATTATTAAGGCCTCAATCTAGTGTGGAATGTCTACAAATGACATATTAGTATATTAAAATACATTTGATCGATGTGATCTAATCGTACGTGACACTTAAAGATGGAGGGCAGGGAGTGAAATTGCCAATGCAAATCAGCAGTACTCTGTTTATGTCAAGACTTTGCAACCAAATGTTTGCGAAAGAAGAAAAATAAAAATATATTGGACTAGATCCGTATTGTTAAAAAATATGATGATTTATCGCACAATATTGAGAATTTACCCGCTATGAAGTCCGTAGACGTAGTCAATTATCTGGTACTGCAGACCTCGCAGTTCACCAGGGATCAGATGAAAGCCTTCAAAAGCCTGGAGGCATGTACTTTCTTCGTGTGTGGATGGATTCACAAATTGGGAAAAGAAAAACGGCTAGTAAATCTCAAATTTCTATGTTTTGTACTATTCCTAAGCCCAAATTTAATCCAGGGTTAAATCCTAATCTAGGTCTGTGCAACCCAAGGTACGCATAGGTATAGGCGAGCATCAAATGTGCAAATACAGGCGACTCATAGCCGTTCACTGAGATTCTGCTCTTGGGCTGAAGGTCAACCCTTCAAGGTCTGGTGAAAACTTGGATCCTCGCCACAGAAGATGTACAGCTAATAGCTGCCACACTGCAACTGCATGGCTGGGTAAATCAAGATTACATTCAGTTACATGTCGGTGGATTGTAAGTACGCTATCAGAGGCCCACAAGTACTCAACCGTAGCATACAACACATTTAGGGTTGTAAATTGGGATGTATGAAGGGTTAGGGATGATGGCATCATAGGGACATTAGGGTAAAGGGTAGGGATAATAACAGGGCGAATAGTGGTCAGGACAATAGTCAATATTGTGAAATGGAAAGATGTTGCCTGCCAAGTCTCACCCTCAAATGCGAATGGCCGTCTCATTTTATATTTGCACTTATTGCTATATGCCGATTACAGCTACGGTTGAAAACATGAGGCACCGGCCTCAGGTCACCAACCCTAAGCCCACAGAGCATGAGGGCTTCGCCGGTACGGACAGTGGGGTCTGGCTGAGTGCGACCGGGCCGGACGTGGGAGACTCACCTGACAGAGTCGGCGCCTGTGACTTGTGAAATGAAGGCAAGATTGATTTAAGGTCAACACAAAGTGTGAACAGTCAGTAACGCTACAGCAAGACGTGTTCGGGTTTATAAGAGCATCATTTCCCATGAATGTTGTTGAGGCATAATTATGAAGTGCATTTACACTGTATAGCAAAATGGAGGCGGAGGAGAAGAGCTGGTACTGCATCATTAACATATTTTTCCATTGTCGTTCCATTTTAATTTAATTGCCCAGACTCCAGGCGAGACAGAGACGATCTGCGCCTCGGTGCGGGAGGGAAGGGATTCTGGCTGATCAGGGACGAGGATGATGATGATGAACTGGACAGCGCCCATGATTGCTATTTCCGAGTGCAGGCACAGCATGATATCGTGAACGCCGACTACTGTGACTTTGTTGTATGGGAAGAAAACGACATTGTTCTTGAACAAGTTATGCCTGTGCAATTTTGGGACGATGTTATTCCCAAAGTTGATCGATTTTTCAGAGAAAACATACTTCCAGAAGTATTGGGACCATAAGCCTCTGTGTAAATATTGAGAAATTCAAAGCTAGAACAAATTACTTGTGTAGTACATTTATTGTTTGATATTTCATTTATTATTATTTATGCGTGTTATTTTTTCTCTAGCGGGACAGAGGCTGACACATTTGACAGTGCAAAGCAAATAACCCCAATCTCATCAATCATGAAAAGTGACCTGATTTTTTCTAAATAACTAATCATATAACCCTTTCAACACGAAAAGTAGCAATCTCTCAGATGCTAATAACTGTGTTCTCCCTTGTGTGAATGCAGGCGTCTGTACTGAAGCACAATACAATCCCAAACTACTCTTTAACAATATCACCACAGTTTATTTAAGAGTTCACTCTTATGAAAGAGAGCTCTGGCCACGCTGTTAACATCTCCACCCTTTGGTGAAGTACATGAATCACTTTGTACCGAGCCCTAGAAACAGTCGATTATGAATCGCTGAACCTGGAGGACAAATCTTTGGAGGAAGGTTGAGTCTCACACTTGTTGCCACAGTTTGTGTCATGTGTCATGGCGTCGGCTATCCCTCGGTGGTGTTTGGTGGTGTCTGTCTTGTGTTGCGTTGTCTGTATTGTGTTGCATCGTCTGTAATGCGTTGTGATGTCTGTAATGTGTTGTGTTGTCTGTATTGTGTTGCGTCGTCTGCAATGTGTTGCACTGTCGGTAATGTGTTGTGTTGTCTGTATTGTGTTTACAGCGCGTTTTGTAAATGCTGCGCATTTGTGTTGTCAAATTGATGAGGATGTTTTCTTAATCTGCTTGTGTTTTGTCTATTTGCTTAAGTTGCAGTGATTGGGCTCTGAGGGCCACCATAGAATTGTGTTTCCAGTGCTTTAGTCCTAAGCTCATCAATTTTAGTTGTTGTTGTTTGCTTCAACACATTTTCCATCCTCTTAATGTCATCCGTTGTTTGGTCAGTGTGGCATCTTGCATCTGAATATAAAATATTTGGGAGAGAATAAATTACTTATTGTTGTTCCTCGGTAAACATTTGTCAAATCGAAATCACTATGCGGATTCTTAATCGTCTCCATTTCTATCCAGGTTGTCTCCTGGAAATGACATCAACTTAATAATGTTTAGTTTACCAAATTCTTAGCTATCTAATTCACTTAAAGTTTGATTTGTTATTAGGAATGGGCCCGTTATATCCAAATGATATATAGTATGGCCAAATCCATGTGTACATTATTTACCTTTCTGGTCATCTAATGTCATAACTTCCTCTGGCTCAGTGTGTCACGTAGCTCCAGTAGGACAGAATATTACATGACTTGGTAAAGACCCATTAAAAGAGTGAGACAATGCTTATACACATAGGAGGCGCTAAATCCTTTCTTGAGAATGTTATTACGCCTAACATATATATATGTATATATATATATATATATATATATATATATATATTACGAAGTGGTCACTACACACTTGGGCATCTTCAGATACGTCTCCTCCAGAAAGACGTAAATTTGGCAGCCATTTATAACAGCGTTTTTTTTTTTTTTGGGGGGGGGGGGGGGGGGGGTTTGCATTTCTCACCTTTGTGGTGAATCATTTTTGGAACGCGATAAAATCGACGGGTTTTCTCTCGGTTTGACCGATGTGCGCATCCATACACGACTCGAATCGTCTGCATTGGCTCCCGGCGGCATTGCCAGTTTATGTGTGTGACTTTTATTCAAAAACTATTATGTGACATGTGAATTCATCGTATATACTTTTTGTTCTACTCTGCTCTGAAAAACATACCAAGAAAATAATAAATTCAGCCTCAACAACCCTTCTCCACACACAACAGGGATCCATTAATATAGGCTCCTCCATGTCGCGGAGACGTCAGAAGACAAGACAAGGTGGACTCTATGCTCCTCTGCCCGCAGGAAGTCTCTTGCAAGAGTAATGACCAGTCTTGAACCGGCCTTACCTCCATTACACATGCTGGCAAACATTTACATAATGCACACATAATGTGCTGATTCACTCGGTCCCGGATCCAACAAGGCTTCGGATAGCTCACTGTGCTCGTATATATCTCCATTCATCATGCCGCGGATCATTTACATCCAAAGCTACTTAACGGCCCCTGCATATCTATCTCTGTCTACACACATTACCGCAGCGCCGCAAACCAATCACGCTAACATGATATGACGTATTTAGTACATACTGCTTTACTATAGCCTACTCTCTACACACTGCTTTACTATACCATCACTATACTATACTCACCATACGATGCTATGCTACGCTAAACCGTATATAGTACATACTGCTTTACTATAGCCTACTCTCTATACACTGCTTTACTATACCATCACTATACGATGCTATGCTCTTTATTCTATATACTCCATACCTGTGCTATGCCATGCTAAACCGTATATAGAGCTTAGGGTGTATATCTATACCCTATGCTATGGTATGCTATACTACGCGACGCTATACCATGAAGATAAACTTTATTGTCACAAAGTTTGGGTCCCCAAACCATAATGGGAATTATATATATATATATATATATATATATATATATATATATATATATATATATATATATACTGTATATTAGTGTTGTATATATTAGTGTTGGGCATAGATTAATTTCTTTAATCTAGATTAATCTAACTGTAATCTTGGAATTAATCTAGATCAATCTAGATTAAAATGGCTCATTTGAATTCTGTCAAATGCATTCATAATATGCGTGTGCTACCTAAATAATGACTAAAGATAAGTCTGCACGATATATATATATATATATATATATATATATATATATATATATATATATATATATATATACATACAGTATAAGAGAGAGAGAGAGGGAGATCAATGTTTTTGAATAACATTGAGGGGGGCAGGGCAACTAAATGTTATTGCTTTATGATCTATGAAATCATTTGTCAGAGACATGAGATGCCTGAGAGAGGGCCAACAAACTAACAATAGCGCGAACCAATGATCTGACTCATAACTCACCCTATTGAACCGTGCTCCAGAGCAGGCCTGCTCCAATTCAAACGGCTAATCAATACGTTCCCTTAGGGAGGAGCGGGGGTGTGCAAGGGGGACACACACACACACACACACACACACACACTCTCTCTGTGCCTCACACACACACATGCATATTCAACATTATTAAAAGCACATTCCCAGTGTGTGAGTGTTTATACAAGGCGGTACCGGGAGTGGAAAGGGCAATCAGCGAAGGGACGGGGGGACTCCATGATGTTTGAGCCAAACCCTGATTTTTTTTCCTTTCTTTTTTTTTTTTTTCCCACCGGGTTATTTATGGGCATCAACGATCAGTTTCTGCTCAATTCCAAAGTAAGTGAGGCGCACGCACTCACTCACACGCACGCACACACACACGCACACACACACAGACACACACACACACACTCTGGCACAGCAGCAGGTCATCAAAAGTCGGACACCCGGAGAGAGTGAGAGGAAGAGAGAGAATACAGAGAGAGAATACAGAGAGAGAGAGAGAGAGAGAGAGAGAGGGAGAGTGATAATGGGAGAGGGAAGAGAGAGGGTGAGAGGGAGAGAGAGAGAGAGAGAGAAGGGGGGGGGGGGGTGGAAAGAGGGGATACAGAGTAGATAGATTGAAGAGACAGATAGAGAGAGTGGGAGAGAGACAGAGAGAGACATATAGCGAGAACGTGAGAGGGAGAGAGAGAGAGAGAGAGAGAGAGAGACAGAGACAGAGATAGAGAGGGAGAAAGACACAGTGAGAACGTGCGAGACAGAGAAAGAGACATGGCAAGAATGTGAGAGAGAGAGAGAGACAGAGAGAGAGAGAGGCAGAGAGAGAGAGAGAGACAGAGAGTAAGGAAGCAGCGGTGCCAGTGCGGGCTGCGAGTGGATAAAGCTAAATCCGACGCGGCCACTAAACAAACATCATCAGCGTCTGCTTGGCCTCGGCGCTGCTCCGCGGACTCACTCAGAGGAAGGTAAACACACCGGGGAGACACCCACCCACCCGGGGCACGCCGCACCGCACTGCGCATCCCACGCACGCTGTGAGATCTGGAGGTGTGTGTGTGTGTCTGCGTGTCTGTGTGTCACGGCGCGTTAAGCCTCTGACACGTACGTCGGAGGCAAGGCCCTCGCCGCCGCCGCCACCGCCGCCGCCGCCGCCACTGTGGAGTGTGCTCATGCATAAGCATGGGGAGCTAGGGGCCCCGTGGGGGGGCCGCCGCCGCCTCCACCGCCGCCGCCACTGCTATTTCTGGGCTTTCCTGGGCCACTATCTGCATGCATACATAACACACACACACACACACGCGCGTCTGCACATAGAGGGAAAATACACAGGAAGTAGGCACAGACCACACACACATACACGTATGCATGTGCGTGGATAACTGCGTGTGTGTATGTGTGTGTGTGTGTGTGTGCGTACACACACACACACACACACACACACACACACACACAGCAGACACACACACACACACACACAGATGGAAAGCCCAGTTGACAAAAAGAGACATCCATTGTACTTTGTTCTAATCAAACACTGACACTGACCCCCCCCCCCCCCCCCCCCCCCACACACACACACACACACACACACGCACACACACACACAGTTAAGTGAAATCTCCAGATACACCATTAGAGAGTTGGCTCGTATGCAAGGCTAAGCACGGAGACCAGAGGGAAAACCAGTCATGGTTTCCATGTAATCTCCCCTTCAAGGACAGCGGAGGGCTAGCGGGATGAGCTACGCGCTAAAGCCGGGCAAACAAAATCTATATTGAATGATTTCTAAAACAACCCAACCGCATAACTTACTATTTTAGAATCAGTTATTGGTTATGAAGGGGAAAAGATGGGGAAATACATGCAAGAAGATACAAACTAGTGCTTAAAATTGCTTTGCTTACTTTCTTGCTTTCTTGCTGGGAAGATGTCACTTTTCATAGTTTACTAATTATAAAGTTTATAGTTATGTCCTTTGACAAATACCCTTACGACAAGAAAGTACATCTACAGTTTGTCGTTATCGTGTCGTTCTCTCATTATAGTCGACATTGATCTGTGCTCGACTTACGGGGGGCCAAGTAACATATTACTCTGCGATCACTGGCGATGTTTTGGGCTTCCTTAAAAAGACAAACAATTAAATTGAAAGAGGTTACTTTCTTTTACTGCTCTATTCCCGCGAGGAGGGATCTTGTTCCCTGTCTTTTTTTTACGAACAAACACCCCACACACACAACAACAACAGCAACCAACAACTTATTTGTTTTTTTCCCTTAAGGGAAAGGAGCACAACGAAAAGGTTACCATTTCTGTGAATACTTTTCCCCCAAACTTGCTTAATGTTTATTTTTTTTATATATATATATCTATATACTGCCCAGGTGACATCCAATGTACTCCCCTGGCCCCGCAATAATTAGCTTGCCCAGCAGAAACCCGAGCCCAGTCTATCAGTCTATCGGCGAAAACGGGGAAAAGAGTGCAACTAAATTAATGCAGCTAAAATGAAATGAAAACAAGCGCGCCCTGTAGGAAAACGAAGCAGCCGTCTTAAGCTTAAGAATCGATCAGCGCAGGAGTTGGGGCCCGGTGCTTTATTAACTTTGCGGAGGGAGGCGGGTCCCCGTGGAAACGAGCTATGGACCAACACAAACGGGGGTGTCAGCAGGAATAGCAGTGGACCGCTGCGGCTTTGTAAATACGTTATCTTTTGACTGTAGCTAATATCCTCTCCGCGCCGGCCGGTTGTTACCATTAAGTATTCCCGCCTTCCTCCTGCCTCTGTTGCCACTGACACGCAAATTCTTATGAAGCGGCTGGCCAAAAAAAACAAAAAAAACAAAACAAATAAAAGCCTCACTTTGCGGCGGGAAAAAAAAAAAAAAGTCTTCATTTTTCCCCGGACAATTATTCTCTCCGGGTTTATTTCTCATCCATCTCTGCTGTACTACTAAATGTGGCCTTTATGTTTGCCCTGCCTTCGCCTTTTATTATTCTTAAATCAAAAAGGGCTGACACGGACATTATGAGGTAGCAGGTTGGAAAGAGCACACTTTGATCTAATAACGGCGCATAAATGAATACCATTTGAGGTGTTTACGGTCGGCGGTGGAAACAAGCCCCCTTGTATCCGGAGAAATGAAGAAACATCGACCTCTGCTTTTTGTTTTTGTTAAAGACCAATGGGGAGGTCTCGCCAAAAAACGCCGACCTCGGAGGAGTCTCATGAACGCCACGCGCTGCGCACGCCGAAGGCCTTTTCACAGCCCCTATACATCGCATACAATATTTATTTACAGCACTTATTTATTTATTTTATTTATAGTGATCCATCCATGTCTTTGTATACTATGAAATGTTTTGGTCCATACTGGTCGTTGTATGTGTGCATACTGTGTTTTAAATGTCTCGTCTATTTTTGGTATGTTTGAGGTGAAACCGAAGGCACATTTTCACACTGTGGACAATAAAGTTTTCGTATTCGTATTCATATTCGTAATACGCACATCGTTTTCCACGACAAGGAGACGCCAAAGATCAGCCCAGGTGTGGCTGTAGCTGGGAGGTCCGGCTCGAACAAAAAAAAAAAACACATCACATTTCATGCTAATTAATAATAGAAAAAAACAAACCAAAAAAAAAAAAAACACAACCTTGTGAGAAGTCTTAAAATAGCACAAGCGTTGCGCGGCACTCATAAATTAAAGTCACCCCGGGGGGACAGCTGCACTGTTTCTCCCGAGAAAACGTCACTGGCTTATGTTTGAGCGCGCCGACACGACACAACACAAACTAATGAAGTACACACACACACGCACACACACACACACACACACACATGCCGCACAACACAAGGCCAGGCACAGGTCTGCACCAGCCACCCGTTTTAAATGCCACTGTGTATTAAATACCTGCATTATAAATCTCTCCCCACACACACAGGGGGGGTTTCACTTCTTTACTCTCTCCATACTCTCCATGTACATCGTGAGACGCCGAAAAAGCGGTTCACACGAAAACCGTCGACCGCCGCGACGAAGAAGAAGAGCCACTGGGACTCAGAGGAGATACAGCGGCATCACAAGCCGGGGTCCATATTAAACACACAGGGGTCGCCGCGGTTTCACAATAACAAGAAGACGCGCCGGCTGCACGTCTCGCAATATATCAGAAGCAATAATAAATCGTGTTTATTCTCTTCACGGCCGTCTATAAGGCGAAAAAAAAAAGAAAGAAGAGGAGCCAGCAGTTGTTTGTCTAGGAGTATTGAGTGACATTACGGCGCGGGAACGCAGATAGCGGGTGCTGGAGAAAGACAGACGAAAGGGCTAATTATTTCTATCTGCCATTATGGCTGCTCCGTGGTGCAGAGCACAGCTACAACGGCGGAGGAGGAGGAGGAGGAGGAGGATGAGGAGGAGGAGGAGGAGGAGGAGGAGGAGGAGTGCGAACGCTAAAACAAATGTGAACGAGAGCCCGCCGAACAGATTGACGGTTACTTGATTGTGGATTCTCTTTATTTTTCAATTAAAGGGAAGTCGGTATAATTGATTAAACAGCAATATTGAATATTACACCTAATACGAGTCGTAACGCAATTGCATTGAAAACCAGTCACGTCCTAATCATTTTCGCCATGACTTATTGCGCCTCTATTGAATTACGTTTGATTGCAAGATTGTGTAGACCTGGAAACGCCAAACAGAAGCGCCACGTTGCTTCATTCTCTCTCTCTCTCTCTCTCTCTCTTCTCTCTCTCTCTCTCTCTCTCTCTCGCCCACTTTCTTCTCTTCTCAAGTTTCCAAGTGCGACAAGCCAGACACCATCATCTCCTCGCTATAGCAGGAAATATATTCATTCATTCTCTTCAACCCCCCCCCCCCCCCCCCCCCCCCCCCCCCCGAGCTAACAGCCATTCGGCAAAGCGAAGGCTATACTATTATACTATCTCTGCGGGGGTTGAACTCCCTGCCACCCCCCCCACCACATGTCAGACGTCCAGATAAGCAAGGACGCTATCAGGGACACCGCCGATGTCAGCGTCTGTGTGCATGGCAACGCAGGAGACTTAGTGAATGCAAAGGAGCAGAGAAAGAAGCAGAAGAAGAAGCAGAAGAAGAAGAAGAAGAAGAAGAAGAAGAAGAAGAAGAAGACGAAGAAGAAGCAGAAGAAGAAGAAGACGGGGGTCAGGGAGTGACAGAGAGTGAAATCAAGGACAGGACAGTGACAGTGACGCCAGGCTCTCGCGCTTCCTGTCGTTTCTGTGGCTCAAATGGCCGCAGGGAGCGGTGATTGCGCTATGCGTCTTCCTCCTATTCCTTTTCACCACCGTCGCCATCAAACTCCACGTTGGAGATCTAATTTAGAGCTGCGTTCCTTACGCCGGCGCTCCTTAATTATGCAGCAGACAACAGAGGACTAAACACCTGCTGAGCGTGTTTACACCGGGGCTTCTTTAGAGCAGCGCGCGCTGATCATTATTGCTTTAATCATTCCAACAGTTTCCGGTAATCTGCGGCGCGCGCCGTACGCGAAAAATATGAACCGGCTGCTGTTTCACTAATGGCCTGATCTATTACCGTGCTATTGTCTCGTGTGGCGCCGGTTACCGTGGGTCTTGTTGTCCTGGGTTACCGTTCATTGGTTTGTTCTCCTCGTTGTTACGTTGTGGATTGGCCCACGTTGACAAGGCAGGAGTAGTGTAGTGTTTGAGACTCGCGGCTGAAAGGTTGTGGGTTCGAACCCCGGTGGGCGCAACCCATCTAACCATTCTACTGCAGATATTTACTCTATTAAAAATGTCAAGAATAAAACGCGCCCATCCATGAGTCAATCCATTCAGTCATTTTTATCTCATAACCATGGAAAATAGCTTTAACTGTAGCTACAGCTCAAGCCACTAGAGGTTCCTAATGCGGAAACCTACATAGGTTTAAGTCCAATTGGATGGAAGTGTCTGGGAAATGACTAAATAGTTGTCATAAACAGACAAAGTCACTTTCAATAATGACACTAATCAGTGGAAATGTAATTGCATTGATTGCATACATACTTGTTTCCACATTATTCAATACCGGTCTTCCGTTCTGCTCACCGACTCTCCACTAAGTTATTACTAAAGCGGGAACTGCGTGTCTCCTCTCATCACCAACAATCAAGCCGGTTGATACAAAATCAATAGACAAGAATAACATTACCGCGCCCATTGCGCTGGCGAGCGTTAAGGAGGACCACCGCCACCGCTTTTTTCTCCTTCTGCGCAAAAAGGGACGAAAAAGAACAGCCGGAAAAACAAAACGCTCCTCAGCCTAATTAACGTTCTCAGGGGAGGACTTCGGTACTTCTCTGGGGACGCCGCAGAGCCGGCTCTCCTGCGTCACTCCGCCACTCGCAGCTGAGCTCTGCAGGATAGCGATGGGCCGGGTTTGTATGCGGTTGTTTCCTTTGTATTGCAGCATGCTGACAAGACTAATTATGTAACAAAGGAAGGTCTAAAAGTGTACCTCTGCATAACAACATCTGGTATGGTGCCCTCAAGCAAGAGATCTGACCTTTGCTTGTTCCAGTGGAGATACCCAAAAATAGACGCGTACATGGTGGGATGGGACGTTGAAAGTGTGAAGGATTCGTTTTCTGGTTGGTTCTTTGTGAAATTATACTCAAAGCAAGTAGAAAAGACATGGACTATTACAATCAAATGATAAAACAAGGCTATGGTAAAGATTACGATTGAATATTTCTGTGGGATGTTACAAAATGATGAATGAAGAGACAACAAAGGCGTCGTTTCTCATCATCACCGGGAGTCTGTTTCTCACTAAAGGACTACAACTATAACGTTGTTCATAGAAGTAATTCATTACAATTTCCTGGCTTCCCACAAGTATTTACTTCAGGAAACGGGACTGGAACATGGCGAAGAAATCCCGAGAAAGTACCGGGATTAGCAAAGCCTTAGTAAGATGAAACTTGTGAGCGCTAAACACGGCGGCACTCGGCGCTCACAGTGTGCCGTAATTGAAGTCCACTTACAGTAGACGTCCACCCGGATGGACTTGATGGCGGGGGAGCCCAGGCCGTTCTCGGCCTTGCAGTAGTAGCGCCCTCCCTGGGTCCTCAGGATCTTGGCGATGTGCAGCGTCTCGTTGAACACGCTGGAGTCCTGGAAGCGGTCCGACACGCTGCCCGCCGTCTTGGTCCACCGGATCTGGACCAGAGGGAAAGGAAAAAGTAGAGGAATGGGAGGTATGAGCTGAGCGCCAGGGTGCGAAGAAAAACTATTTGTGTCCATTAACCTCTGATTCCTAGCACACATTAACCAACCGCCTCAGGACACACATGTGTGTGGCGTGTTGTTTCCCCCATATCTTCGTATTTATTATTCTTCTCTGTTTCCGAAGATTCATTGTGAGTGTATTAGTGAATGCGCCCCCTGAAAACGCCCTCCCCTACTCGCAACATCTGTTTCGATAAATGAATATAAATGTGTTCGGCGTACCCACCGCTGCATAACGCAATTAGGTAGACCTTTTGTACTCAGAAGAGCCAATAAAAACTTTTGCGTGATGTATGCGAGTAACGCGGCGTCTTTTTGAACGCGCCGCTCTGTGCGGCGTGACGCGGCGAACGCACGCAGTTCCTAATTTCCGTCTAAAGCCACCTATCTCCCCTATATGACGCAGGAAGACAGCTGACTAAGACATCCTCTTAATTCTCTTCTGTCTCCCAGGAGGCTGACCCAGCCGCCCCCCCACCCCCCCCTCCCTTTCAGCTACCTCACGTTAACTGATGAGACCTAGTTAGCCTATGGCAGCCAGGCGTAATGAAAGGTGAAACGGTGATACTCTCCAACATGGGCTTGTAATTGACTCCATCATGTCCCTCCTCAGCGCTCATTAGAGGCATACAGCATGGAGCAGGTACCGCTACAACCCCGGGCCCTGGGGCCACACACAGTCACACACACACACACACATACATACACAGACAGACAGACACACACACACACACACACACACACTGAGCCTCTGAGCGATGGATCTCATTTCCCCCTTCCCCCCCCCCCGCACTCCACCCCTAAGTAAGCCACAGATGGACTGGCTTTGGCTGCATCATCTCACATGTCTCTGTCCAGGTGTGTGTGTGTGTGTGTGTGTGTGTGTGTGTGGGGGGGGGGGTTGGGGGACAGTCAGGGAAGGCTATGCATTGG
The DNA here is from genome assembly GCA_030340625.1 of Merluccius polli. Classification (NCBI taxonomy): domain Eukaryota; kingdom Metazoa; phylum Chordata; class Actinopteri; order Gadiformes; family Merlucciidae; genus Merluccius; species Merluccius polli. The sequence continues at coordinate 22,325 of JAOPHQ010005495.1, read as the reverse complement.
AAACCAATGTCTCCACGCTAGCGGATGGTGATAGCATCGGCATGGAAACCGATAGCATCCTGTTTTAAAGGAGATAGCATCAAATTGAATGAGGATATCATCGCCTGGAAGGATGGGTGGGGGGGGGGGGGGGGGGGGGTTGGAGGCCATTTTTGTCTGCTTTTTTTGGTACAGATCCCCAGGTTAGATTTACGATGGGGTAATTTTCAAAAGCACAAGAAGCAAGGACTAGGCAACAATCTGATGATTGCATCATAAATATTATCAGAGGATTTGGGCCATTTAAGGCCAGCGAGTTTTACAGCGCCGTTGATGTTCACTATTTAATATTCAGCAGCACACGCTGTTATCTAAAGTAACTTACAGTGAATTAGGAGCAGGAAGGCGTTTGGGTAGGCTGGTACACATGGTAGACCCAGTTTCCAATGGTCTTTCCTGGATTGTCTTGTGCTACTGCTTTAAAGAGTTGGTGGAACAACAAACAAACCAAAGCTGGATTTACCGTCAATGGGAACCGTTTGGACCCATGCAGCTTTCTGTTTTTGTAGGTTTTTTGTTGTTTGTATCTGTGCCATATTCTTCCAAGGGCCGCTCTCCGCGCACACTAAATAATACATCTATGGATACATCGCACATGCGTTCCCTCTCACCGAGGGACCGATGTGCACCACACACCATCCACACTCACACAGCAGCTGATAAGATGCAAAAATCAGAGGCCCCATTATCGCAACCAAGAACAGCTTAGCTTCGGCAAAACAAGCCGCATCGCTAAATAGGTTATGAGCATAAATTAGACACAGCAAAGTTCTCCAATGCTCTGTCACTCCTCCAGTACTTTGCAGTACACCCCCCCCCCCCACCATCCACCTCCCGCGCCTGAAATAAAACACAAAGAGAGCTGGCTTATGACGACCTCAGCAGAATTCAATATTCCTGCAGCTTACTCCGCCATTCAGCGCCTCCACTGTCTTTTGTGTGAGGAGCTTTTGAGTTTTTTAGGAAAGTGCACTATCAATAAATACGTGCATTGTTAGAGCGACACTAAGAAGTGGGTATTCAAACACCCTTCTTGTTTTCAAAGGGAAGTAAATGGCCCCTGTGTGTTTGATGCCACACTCGCCCACGCTGCATGGCGACTGTTTCTTCATTTTACTCATTTGTCTGCCTTTTTTGTTTTTTTTAACATCAGACCTCCCTGTGTCCACGGGAGTCGACCTGAAAGAGCGCCCGGTGAGAGCGGTTTGACCCTCGCCACTTCCCTTTGCACAATGCCAACACTGTTGATCTAAGAGGAGCCGGTGGCTCACAGTGATAATTGGGGCTCCTCCTAGCAATGAGCTGGTGGAGTTTATAAAGGGGTTTTAATGTGTGTTTTTTTTTTACCAATGCCTTCTCGTGCCTTTGAATATAATCTGGCAGTGTTAATGCCATGCTCTATCAGTCGAGCTAGACTGGACTACAAATGTGGGAATAACATGCATTGTTGAAGAGTTCAGGACAAGGTGAGCATTTATTTTATGTTTGGTGTAGACCTCCATTGGTAGAGTCCAGGGCCATCCGATTAGTTTGGGCAACATTATATTTATACAATTAATATGATGACACCGTATAGCTATAGATAATAATAATGGGCATTGTCGAACTAGACCTCTATTAAAATATTATAGAAATGTCAAAATAGCTTTAAGGGGCTTTAAGTGGATTTGGTTAATGTCTGAGGTCTGAGGGCCGGCCTTCGACAAATAAATTAATATTAAAATCAATTTACATTGAGTTTAAGGAAAGTATTGTGACAATAAACACATTGGCGGTGGCCTGTACTGCACTACTCCATTAAAAAATCACTATTATGTTTCTGTTCACATTGCCCCAATGTGAAAGGTCAATGGATAATTATGCTGACTCGTCACAAACATTTACTCTGATTGCCCAAAGAAAACCTTTTATTTATGTTTGTCCCATGGTTAGTGTTATATTCTTATTCTTATTATTAGACCATAATTAGATAGGGGTATGAAGATATAGATGAAGATAGATAGATTAGATAGATGAATACTTCATTAATCCCAGAGGGGAAATTACGGCGTTACAGCAGCTCACATCGCAAAAAGAAACCCTAAATAAAGTGACAACAGAATAAAACATCGTAGAACTGCTGTCTTCAAGCTATGAAACAAAACTAGGGCAGGGCAACATTTAGTGACGCTCTAGCTAGCTAGCTAGCAAGTCATTTCTAGCAAAACATTACTCTGAAGATATCCAAGCAAAGCAAACTGCTCCCGTGGGCTAGCTGTTTGGACTGTTGCAGAAAATGGCATCAAATCAGTTGCTGCTAGCTATCTAGCGTTCGTCTTCGGGGACCGTGAAACCCCAAGTTGAGGGTCCTCATGCATCAAGCATTTAAGAGTCAGAAGTGCACCATTATGAATGTTGTAGTTTTTCCTTTCGTTTGTTTACATTATTCAGAATATGGCGCTTTGCGACAGGGTTTTATGTTTTATTACAGCAGCAATAACACCTAAAATCCCATCCGGATTCCTGAACATGCTTTTTAAACTCTAACAGGGCTTATGTTAATGACATTTCATACAATGAATTGCAGTGACAAGCAGCAAAAGTGGAATAATGAAGTGCAGTTGTGAATATCAAGATGTGCCTTATGGATTTACTCTATGGATTTTTGTTACAGGTGGGATATGGATTTTTGTTCGTACCCATTCAATCCACAAAACGCATTTGCTTGTTTGCAATTAATGTATTCAATATACACACCGCATTAGAAGTTAAACATTAGCATATTTGGTGTGAGCAGAGCACTGAAAACATTGCTGTATTTTCGTTCCCTGGGTGAAAAAAAAAGCAAACACATTACAATAATAATAACCACGCCAATCCCCGATAAGTGGGCAGCATCACGAAAGAAAGGTCAACATTTGCTTACATGTAAACGAGAACATCCCCTAGTTTTGTGTCCAACTAAAATTCCCAGTAGCGTTTTGAAAACACACACACGCGCACACACGGACACACACACACACACACACACACACACACACACACACAGCCATTGCCAGTTGTGAGAGCTAATTAAAATGCGCAGGGCGTCCGGTGTTATGCAGGGATCATATGCCAGCGCACGAGTCTTCTGTGAACCTCTCACGGCGCCTGCTGCGCTCATCCTAACTACAGATGGCGCTCTAATTGCTCGCCATCTTTTTCTTTTAGGCAGCAAGCGGGGGTCTGTGTGTGAGATGCGCTGGTGCAGCAAAGTGTGGCCGAGCATGACAATCAAGCGATCAAAGGGAAACAATGGGGAGCCGGGCCCACCCCTCCCCCCCCCCTCCAACCAAAAAAAATAAATGAAATCGCCCCTACACCGAACCTGTAAGCCTATACAGACTCCACAGGTATACGAACATAAAAATATCCCAGCCCACCGAAATGAAAGGGGGAGGATAAATGCATTGCATTGAGTGTTACATTGAAGAAAAAAAGAAAAGAAAAAAAGCACTAACACGCTAACCACGTAGGCAACGCGCTTTGTAGCCACCCGGTTTCGATTCCCACCCGGGGTCCTATGCTACGTGTCGCTCTCTCTCTTTCCTTCAGTTCCCCTCTCTTTCTGTCGCTCCACTGTCCTCTCCCTACAGGTACAAGCCAATGAACAAGAATGTATAGGCCCTACCCTTTAATCAAATTATAGACCACGATGCGACAGTACGAGGTGTCTTCACTGAGCCTGGCTCTTTGTCCAAGAGATCAACACGCCACTAATCTCTGTGTCCACGAGCCAAGATGGACGGCGTATGTGGGTTTGTGTGACAGAACGCCACCCGGGGTCTCGGGGTCATCTTTTATATATATATATACTCCCCGGACACCCTGACAGTATGGCCTCAGCATGGCCGGGGCAATTACAAGCCAAAAAAAGGTGTTGGCTGTTTGTCGTCGCTGCGTATTGGACTCAAACATGGTCTTGTGGACACAGTGGATGGAGGCCAGGTGTGTTATTACTGCGGCCAGACAGCGGCGCAGGGTCCAATCATCGGGGACGATGGGGCCATTGTATCATATAAAGTGAAGAAGAGCAGCGCCAGAACCATAGTGAGTGGGGTGGAATGACATAGCTATTCATATTTATATTTATTACGCATATGCTACTTTGTAAACGGTTAAATTGACTTGAACGACAGGGAGTCAACTTTTGAGTACACAGTAAACTTTCTGAACAACGTAAATGTATTTATTTATGTTGTTCCAAGACAGGCAGCCAGAGAGACAAGGACTTTTATTTTACCATATTATTTTATCAGCCTCTAGCTCTCCGGCGAAAAGTCCTTCATGTGACCTAAACCGTGAGAAAATGCTTGCATACCTTCCAGGTGCAGATGCTAGCCAATCTCCCCTGACATCCCATAATAATACCTTAAAAGTCCAGTACTACACAGCAGCTTCAAAAAGCACATAATGCACAGCGCTCAGGTGACGGACAGGAACATATATTTATTTGACAAGAAAGGGGAGAATGCTGATGGTATGTATTAAATGTATGCTGTCTTTTGTGTGTGCATGTGTGTGTGTGTGTGTGTCTGTCTGTCTGTCTGTCTGTCTGTCTGTCTGTCTGTCTGTCTGTCTGTCTGTCTGTCTGTCTGTCTGTCTGTCTGTCTGTCTGTCTGTCTGTCTGTGTGTGTGTGTGTGTGTGTGTGTGTGCATCAGGATTTATTTATGTCTGTGTGTGATGTGGATTTATTTATGTGTGTGTGTGCGTGAATGTTTTTAAATGTGTGTGCTCATGTGTATAGTTCTGCATTATGAGAAATATATGTTTTCTCTCCTCTGAGGTGAGTGTGTGGATGAGCACAGTCAGACAGACAGAGTGAGACAGACAGAGGGAGAGAGACCCACACTGTGAGGAGGCAGCCACTGCCTGGTTGGACCCCATCCAGAGACTGCATCAGTGTGAGGCCTAAGGGGAATCTGGGTCATTTAAGCAATGTGCATATTGATGGACATGTTCAGAATTAAGTGTGCCAGTGAAAATGCTAACCATGGTCCCTTTTTAGTGTAGGATACGGTGGGCTATCTGTACAGCTGCTTTTTATTCTTGGCACAACACTGTTCGGTCCATGTATTGTCAAGGGAGCGACAGGAAGTCACATTTGGGGAAAATGGCCGCACGCCACGCAGCAATAATTGACGTGAAAAAAGAACCATTACTAGATTGTCACGATTTACGAGCAGCATAACCGCATTACGTGGGAGGGCCCTCTCTGAATTGCATCTTTTGCTGATAAAAGCGGTTTTAAGTTCTTTATTGTTATTATGTGCCGATAAGAGGAAAACACGCAGGCATAAAATAAACTGTTTAAAGCATAACAGAAAAAGTTAGAGTTTGGCTAAATCAGTAAAGGGAATAGGTGAAATTAACTTCAGAACTTTAACAACATTACACATTAATAACTTCGTATTATAGGCTGTCTTGGACCATCAAGAGATTAAGCAAAATAAAAGTGCAGAACCTGAAGATAGTAATAAAAATCCAAAACTCTCAGAGAAACTTCTCCAAGGATTAAGAAACGTGGAAAAATAACAAATAGTGGATTGAATTCGTAATTTTAGTTTTCATTTCTTCCCCATGGCGAGGTCTCAACCCCCTTGTGCGATTCTCTCGATAGCATCATCATCTGAAGGGTACGGTTCTGGTACGGTTCTGGACCACCTCAGATAACCTCCACCTCCACCTCAGATAATAAGAAGGAAGGCTTCTCTCCTCTCTCACTCTCCCGCTCTGTTTCTGAACAAACACTCGGTGGACCACCACCACTGCAAGCTGCATCTCAGCAGAAAATGACTGTTCTGACACAATTTAAAAGGTCCAGAAGAACCAGACAGGGTCTGGTCCCTTGCCAGAGGATCCAAGATCCCCTTAATTACACTGATTCAAAGGAAATCCATCCCCTCCTGCCACTGTTGTGGAGCCACTTTGATCATTAATTCTCATTCTCTCTCCTTCTCTCTCTCGTTTTTTTGTACCCCCTTTCGATGAAAACCTAATTAGGAGGAAAGGCGGAGTTGATGACTTTGGATTTGTCGTCCCCGGCGATGGTGCATTGATGTATCAACGGGATCGTGTTTTCCTCTTGCATATTGTAGTTACACAGCCTGGTTACAACACAAATACAGACAATATATAATCTCATAATACATTATCACTACTGATATCTCCCCCAATCCCCAGGCTGTGATATTACATTTTTATTCCATTTTCAGAAATGAGTGAAGAGATACTAAGCCTACATCCAAAGTAATGAAACTCACAGTATAACACAATAATAGGATTTGGGGAGTTGTGAGCAGGGCACCGGGTTCACCCAATACCTTTTGGGGGATAAGATTGAACAGGGAATCAGGATTGACTATGACAAATATAAATGGTGAAACACATTTTCCTTCATCAAAATTTGTGAAGAAAAGCGTTCGGGGCTGTGGTCTCCCCCCTCCTACGCATTCACACCACCGAGTCCTTATATGTCGACTTGGCAGATAATCGCGGGGTTTTGTTTCCACATTCTCATTCTCATTAGCGTCGCTGGCTCCCCGACATGAATATGCAGACGCACAATGAAATCTAAACCGTCAATAATTGCAGGATTAAACTTTTAAGCTGATTTAGTGCAAAAGCACTCGCCGTGTCGCCGAACGGTTCCTCGCTTCAGCAAAACTCTCCACGCAGAGCTACTCTGGGAAAACTTACATGACAATAACACATATAGTCACTCCACGCTCAAGGAGTGCATCTCTTAGCCCTGATGATTAACCGTGAACGTTGGTTCACCATTCCTTCTGTTAGCGGTAATTCAGCTGTGCAGAGGGTCTAGTGGTCGAAAAAAAATTCTGGTTTTGTTCGCCCGCAGCTTAACCTGCAAGCAAGCTGTGAGCGAGATGCCCCTAACCCACTTACCTGCTTATTGTTTGTTGAAGGACCATAATACTCTGGGTGGTCAAACCATCAGTGTAGACGTCTCTCCTGGCTTCACAAAAACATCCGCTACCAACATTATTTGTCAAAATGTCTTCGGTGTACCGATTCTGCCAAAGAGCATTTAGCGTGAGTGTGCCGTCACCATGGATGTCAACAATAGCAATAGCACTTTGTCTGTTGGAATCAATGCGGGTCTCGTCAGTACAGAGTTTGTGGCCATACAAGTACTTGACACAACAATGTCAAGGACCAAAGTTTAACCGCTATTGCTTATGTTTGCGGCAAGGCAAGCAAACAGTCAGAATCGGCACAACAAAGTCATTTTGACAAATGATATTGGCAACAGATGTTTAAGTGAAGCCAGGAGAGACCGTGGCGATGGTTTGATCGCTCAGACCGGTAGGGTCCTTTGATGACATCTATCTCCATTCTGCTGTAAGTAGCTGTGGAAAAAGCGTCTGCCGCTAAATGAGTGAATAGCGATGGGACCTTACCTGAGGCCGGGGGTGTCCGGTGACCAGGCAGGTGAGCTCCAGAGTTTCCCCCTCACGGATGGTGTAGACCCTCTCCGTGTGCCGCTCCTCCTCCACGTTACAAGCATGACCTGAGTGTACGATGCGCACGGTCGGGGGGGCTGTGGAGAAATGAGAAAAAGGCGACAAGAACGTTAGCCCAAGGTTGACCTGGAAATATTTTTAAACCATTTTTTACCCCACAGCAATAATTGAAGTGAAATTCACTCGATTGTCACGATTTTACGAGAGCACAACGGCATCACGTTAGTGGGCCCTCTGTGAAGCGCATCTTTGCTGATAAAAGCGGTTTCAAGTTCTTTATTGTTATGATGCAGGCGATAACAAGGAAACGCGGACGTACAAAAACTGTTTAACAACATAACAATTAAAAAGGTTATAGTTCGGCTTAATCAGTAAAAGGAATAAGGGAAGCCCACTTTATAACTTTAACACCATTAAAATGATTACTAATAACGCCGTATTCAAGACTGTGTTGGACCATCAAGAGATGCTCAGTTTAGCTGTTTTGTCTTTTCATTTAAATACAATTAGTTGCCATGGAAACTCCAAGGATTTCAATGTACAATAACCAAATGTTTAGTTTTTCTTTTTACAAAGTAGCCTCCTTTTGTAGACATGTGGCAGACATGCCATTAATGTGACTTGCATTGCCCTGGCGCTGGGTCTTCGCTAATAGGGTTGCTCTTCTGGTCTGGACTTGGCCCAGTCTCTCCGGAGTGTGAAGCCGTGGCCACCTGGAGATCTTGCATTCCCCATCATAGAGAATGCAAGATCAGAGAGAGACAGCCCTGTGGAGTCGATGGGACGACACGCTGCCGGTAGACAGAGCGAATTCAAGGATTTCTGTCTGTTTTTTAACAGAATATTTCTGTGTACGACGAAAGTTGAAACCATGTGAACTTTCGAGGACAGCAGTATAGCTATTCCATCTTTCTGAGGTTTTGACCTTCTGTATTTCCGGCTTTAGTCCACCTGTCATATGAAAAAAAAACTGCCCTTGGTCATGTATTCCAACCTGAAAAGCCTGTTTCATCCACACTGGTCTGACGATCGGGACGCTAGAGATACGTCTGGGTATGCAAGCTCATTTTGCACCACATAAAAACACATCACTAGGCAGAAGTGCCATCCATCCAACAAATCCGACAAAATCTATCCTCTTTCCTCACTTCTCCTCATCAGGGTGGCAGGGGTCACCGGCCATACATTTGTACTGCTGAGCATTTCCAATAAGGTAGCATTTTCGAGCACAGGCAGAACATGCAAGCTCCACACAGACAGGCTTTGAATTCCCAACCTTGATAACTAGGAGGCAACACTGCAACTGACTATAGCACTGTACTAACATCATCACAACAGGAACAATAGGGAACAATAAAAGACTGATACGTGATGGGTGAATAGTTTTTGTTCAAAATGATCCAGTAGCAAAATGCAATGTTTTATGCCCTTGAACAAAGAGTTGTTTTTTTTCCCTTCGATTTCTATTTTGTGTCAATATTTTATGCGATGAAACTCAATACATCGTGATCTAAAACTCGAGAATCCCGAGATCCACGGTTCTGAGGGTAATGCGGTTGAATTGGCAGAATAATACATAGCATGGGTGGGAGACGTTGACGGCGTCGCTCCTGTCTGTCTGGCCCATCAGAAAGAACACAGAAAAAATGAATCTAAATTTAGTTTGAGCGCAGCCACGGATAAAACTGCAGTTCAAGTACGCGACCCTTTGTACGCAATGGCTGCTATGCCATAAAATAATACACTCCTGATTCTCTCCCTCTCCATCTCCAGGGCTCTCTCTCTCTCTCTCTCTCTCTCTCTCTATCTCAGAACCGCCCCTAGCGAGTAGTGGTACTCCATCTTAATTGCCGGGCAGGTAGATCTGTACCTTTTCCTCTTCTTGTTCGGTGAAAATCGCTTATGGCTCTCTGGGTTTTTTGGATGGTGCCCTGGTGGCTCTCTGTCAACCCCTCTGCAATAAAACTCCACCACCTCCACCACCGCCACCCCCACCTCCACCACCACCACCAAAATAGAGAGCTTCAAGAGGCTCTGGAGTTCTGCTACCAGGGAAGGCATTTCGCACAGCACACACAATGGTGTATAGCAAACTAGGGGGGCGTTCAATTGTTTTACAATAATTTCAGTGGTTTGTTTTTATTTTTGGAGAGTTAACTTGATATAATATGATCGAAGGGGAAGTAAATTGGGAGGGGGCGGGGGGTGAATGAAGCAGTGGCATTCACTGCTGGAGGGGGTGTCTCTCTGTGGACCGGTCCACAGCAGAAGTGATGAGTTTCATGGACCCGGGCCGGGCGCTCCCCGGTCTCCGATGCTATGGCTAATGAGCATAGCGCCGGTGCTAACACCACACTGGGAGGATTAGGCTAGCGTGTAGGCTTGAGTGTACACCAAATCCACCCCCCCCCCCCCCACACACACACACACCCCTGCCCTCTAAACAAGGCAGCACCTTTTGCATTCTTCATGTCTGTCTGGCTGTCCCAGTCTGTCAATTAAATTATAAGGAATTTATTGGTATTGGGAACACATATTCGATTCTCAACACACGTGAAGTCTAAGGTGTATACTAATTCTCTCTCTCTCTCTCTCTCTCTCTCTCTCTCTCTCTCTCTCTCTCTCTCTCTCTCAATTGTTTTCATATCTCATGGTCTCGCCATTACGGGATGAATTCACTAATGGTAAACTCCACAGAGGGGAGGGAGGAACCCGCCACCGCCGAGTGGCTCTGGGTGAAGCAGCTTCACACAAGGCTGCCACTTAAAACAAAGGAGGCTTAGAAACAAGACCCTGGGGCACCGGGCGAGCATAGTGCTAATGCCATTTACTCCAATAAGCCCCCATCTCGGCTGCATAGCACCGGCCCTGGAGGGATGTAGGGGAACACCAGCAATTAATGGTCTCCTCTTGATATTGGTCACACTATGAGCACTCGACATGCATGCCCACACACATCTGCGCACACACACACACACGGCATACTCATGTGCACACACACACACACAATTGCACATATGTATATTATGCACACAAACATGCACACACACACACAAACAAAGACATATGTACACATACACACACAAACACACACATTGTGTCCTTGCACTCAAATACACACGCCATCAATCAACGTCCCACACACATGCATGCATAGACACACATATATGCATGTATATGCACATGCACAGACCCCCCCCCACACACACACACACATACACACTAATGTCCACAGAGGACTAATATCCTCCCATTCGGCGAAGCGAACATTTTGTTTTTTCCGTCTCCCGACCGCATAAAGCATGCGCTCCCGCTCGGCTCGGCCTCGATACAAATTGAAATCACAATCTTTACTCATGACTACAATATCCTCTCTGTCGTCCAGAGGAAAAGCCTCGCCGCTCCTCTGCGCTGTCCTTCCCCTCATACTACTATGTATGTATTCAGAGGTAATACCCAACTTATTAGGTCAGGGACTGGTGGGGGGGTTGTGTGAAGTGTGTTGTCATGGCAACAGCAGGTTTGCAACAAGTGGGATTTAATAACGCGTATGATGGTTGAAATGGCACACATCACCTTTCAATCATCTTTAAAGACTTAGGAGATGGTTGTCGAACATAAGGCTTTGAGTTCAATATCGAGAGCGCCGTACGTTAAGGCGCCGTTACATCACTAGCCAACAAGGGATTGGTTTTCCTTTATATTTTCTGGTTTTTTTTTGTTTTTTTGGTCTTATTTGATCTACAACAAAGTAATCATGCAATTTTGTCAGGGTGACTAAAATAAGGCCGTCATTTAGAGGAAACAGATGTAAAATCCTATTTTTTTGTTTTTGCCAGTCTCCGCCAACCAGTTTGTGGATGTTTTACTCATCGAAGGTCGCGACGAAGGGACGCCGGTGGCAAGGTGTGTGTGCGGATGTGTGGAGGTCCGCATGGGCAGCGGTTAATATTGACCTCCCGATCCGAGAGAGGGTTAAGCTTCGGGGTATTTCACATGGGCCTATCGCTCAATATAACGCTCAGACGCAACGACTACTAGCTTTTGTTACCGTGGGGTTCGAATTCGAGCTACAACAGGGGGTTCGCGTACCCAACCCCTAGACATCTGATGCTGCATTTTAAGTTGTTGTTTTGTTTTGTGTCCTTTTCCATTTGAAAAAAGTAACCCATTTAAAGAGAGAGCAGATGTTGGCAGGGGCTGTCTTTACCAGGAGAAGCATGGGAAGCAGGCAGGCGGAGGTAATTGCGGTCTATGACCCACCGCTTTACTCTTGGGTCAGTTGGTCTGTTGGAGAGCTGAAATCGTGTGCTCTCAAATAAGAGTGTAACAGACCTCAATGACATGAGTGTATGGTTATATGGTCTATACATAACTTTAGGCTTCTCTTTAGGTGTTATATGTGCCGGCGATGGTAGGAACAGTACTCGTATCCGTAGAGCCAAAATTCTTACAACGTACAATGTGTCTCATTACAGATTTTCATGTAAATAAATGTCTTCAGTCACTATCTATTGCCGAATGAGGTAACACAATGGTGATGGAGCCTATGGCCCACCGATAAAAGCCCTTGCATTTGCAGTATTATGAATGTTAGGAACTGGGTGTCGGTGGTGACACACCTGCAATTACCGCTGATCGCCAAAGGTGTCATCAAAGATAACTAAATGTAAATCTTCGAGGTTGAGAACAGTACGTTGAATTAATTGTCATATTTTGGTTGACCTAATGGTGTACCTGATTTAATAAGATACTCTAAAGCATGGTACAGTGCAAGAGCACACATGTATCTGAATGTCGATACATAGATACATAGAATTGCATTCATTATTCGTTTTTCTTTTTTAATTAACAATATTTGCATTCTCGGTCGGCTGCACTCGAATCTGACGCTACACTGAACTGAAAACCAACCGCTGTAAATACTAGCACACAGCAGCGTCGTATATATATATGTACTCATCTGCGACGGCGTCTCATCACTCAGTGACAATTTACACCGGGAGGGGGCGCTTACAAATTCAACATTACCCCGGCGCCAACTGTGAAGAAGAATCGCAGGAAAAGCGCATTAGCAAAAAGGTCAGATGAAATATGTCTGCAGTAACTGGAATATTTATGACGAGGGAAAGAAAGGCCATTTTGAATACACATTGCTTTGAATATGAACGCGAAAGAAAGATGGTTGTCTGGAACGATAAAAAACAGAGCCATTCATGGGCTGGTGATTACCGGCCAGAGTGAATAAGGCTGCAGGGCTGAAGTCAAAATGTGACATTTTGAATTACAGAGGCAACAGGGTGAGCCGGTCAGGCTCGCTTTAGATTGGATTTCAGGATACGTCTTGAGAGGAGGAAGAGAAAATTATTTTACTCCAAAGCGCCTAATTTCTTTGTTTGTGTAACGTTGCTCGTTGCAAATCAATACGATGATATGCTGTTGTTTGGAGGAGAATCCGTTTCCATGGGAACAATGGGCAAAAAAAACACAAGCTACATTTTGTTTGAATACGTTGTCTGTTTTTCTTTTTGGAGAAAAAAAATATCCCGGGTTCGAACCCCTAATGTCCGCAGTACCCATAGGCATGAACAACCTTCCCACTTCCCAAATTGACATAGCAGTCCATTTCTACAATGTTCCCACATAGTAAAACACATTTATTTGACTGGTAAGCATCGGCCTCATTGTTTAGTCCGTCATTGTTTTCAAATCACAGTGAAGTCCTCATGCGGAAAATCTTGATCATCCACGCATACATCTTCTGTGCTGCAGCACGGTGTGACCCCATTAAGAGTGTATAGGCTCTGAGACGGTGAAACAACATAGATGTGTGTGTCTGTCCACAGAGATCCCTTCCCGACCGCCACACTCAGGAAAACACACTCCATAATGCACATCTGCAGGAAGGCACTCAAGCACAAGTGCACACACACACACACGTGCACACACACACACACACACCCACACACATGCACAGACACTTACTAAACACACACACACAGACACTTACTTAACACACACACACACACATCCACACACACACACACACACACACATCCACGCACAGACACTTACAAAACACACACACAGACACTTACTTAACACACACATACACACATGCAGACACACACACACACACAGCCAATAATAGGAGGGGAAACAGGAAATGAGGAGAAATGGATGGGCTAGAGGGCGAGGGAGCAGGAGTCCCAGATGTGACTCTTCAACTTCCTTCATCACTGTGACATAATTTCCCCTCCAACACCAACGCGAGGCAGAAACATAGAGTAGGGGGGGGGGGGGGGGGGGGTATGCTAATGAGACAGAAGAGGGATTCAAAAAACCCCTGAAAACAACATACTAAGTTTCTGTGCGCAATTTCTGTACATACACACACACACGCATCCCAGTGTGTGTGTGTGTGTGTGTGTGTGTGTGTGTGTGTATGTGTGTTTGTTGACCTTTGGGGACTTTTTCGCTTTTTTCCTTGTTGCACTTTCCGTGTACAGAACAAGCCGCCGCTGAACCCCCGGTGCCAAGCGCTACAAGGCTGCGTCTCGGCGGGGGCTGCAGGAGCGGGTGGCGGCGGAGGGGAGGGGGGGGGGGGGGGGGGGCGTGGGGCGGCGGAGGTGGAGCATGGGTGAGACGGGGGTGATGGGAGACAGGTTCATCCACTGCTGCCAATGGGGATTAAATTGGATTTGGCTAAAAGCGGCCGTGTCACCGGGGTCGGTGAGGCAGAGTCGCGTGGCAGAGTGTTTCCTCTCTTGGCGCCGGCGGAGGGAACGACTTTCGCATTTGACAAAACGGATGAATGTGGATGTGGACGGAAAAAAGGGTATAAAGAGAAAGAAAGAAAAAAAAAACAGCTGGGGCTCTCATTGACGCCGCAGGATTAAACGTCCCGCTCACACCGGCCCCTCCTCCGCTCCCGGCCCTCTTCATCACCACCGCCTCTTCTTCAAGAGGAAGCTGATAGGGAGGCGATGGGAAATATGGGGGGGGGGGGGACTAAGTAAGCGGATGATTTACTGAGAGAGAGAGGTAGAGAGAGAGAGAGAGAGAGAGAGAGAGAGAGAGAGATAGTATTCCTACAATACTATAAAAAAACAATTACTCTCCAACCAAAGCCATTATCATTTAGAGGCGAGGAGGACCACCACAGTAATATGCGAACGTATTATCCTAAGTATCTGGTCGCGTACAGAGGCTACGGACCGCGGGCCGCGACAATAACACCGCATAGTATCGATAATGTGTCAATGGGTTGCGGCCTAAAAGGGCCATCAAGGAACGAGAAGGGTGACCCACATTCAAAAACGGTAATAAATATTTATGATGTACTAGTAAAGGGTGAAACGATGGCATGCCTTACGCATGTGTAACCTACCATGCCAGTGGACCTAATATTCACATTCACATGAATTTTTTTTAGAAGATGCTTCTTCTTTTTTTAAACCAAAGTATACTGTATGTCATTTGTAATCCAGTGTGTCATTTCAGGAATTGTACCTGTCTAAACATCAGTTAATTTATTATTATTGGTAGTAGGTACTAGTAGTAGTATAGTAGTAGTAGTATAGTAGTAGTAGTAGTGGTAGTATAGTAGTAGTAGTAGTAGTAGTAGTAGTAGTAGTAGTAGTACAGTAGTAGTAGTAGTAGTAGTAGTAGTAGTAGTAGTAGTAATAGTAATAGTAGTAGTAGTAGTAATAGTAATAGTAATAGTAGTAGTAATAGTAGTAATAGTAATAGTAGTAATAGTAATAGTAGTAGTAGTAGTAGCAGTAATAGTAATAATAGTAGTAGTAGTAGTAGTAGTAGTAGTAGTAGTAGTAGCAGTAATAGTAATAGTAGTAATAGTAGTAGTAGTAGTAGTAGTAGCAGTAATAGTAATAGTAATAGTAGTAGTAGTAGTAGTAGTAGTAGTAGTAGTAGTAGCAGTAATAGTAGCAGTAGTAGTAGTAGTAGTAGTAGTAGCAGTAATAGTAATAGTAGTAGTAGTAGTAGTAGTAGTAGTAGTAGTATTAGTGTTAATAGTTATTATTACAGCTATAGCATTTTCCATGTGCTTGTCCTTTATTCAAATTGTTTTGTATCCTACACCTCCTCCACTTGAAATGTGAGCCTATGCTCACATTTCGGCACATGGGACGGTGGGCCGGCTCCTCCACCCATGTGTGTGTAGGTGGAGCGGCTTTGCGGGTTCAGCAGAACATGCATATTATTACATCACGGCTTGTCAGAGCGTATCGATCAGGCAGTAATGCACTTGCATGCACTCCTCTGCTGTGATGGTAAATGAGGGCCGGTATGGATCCCGGCTCCACACTATCAGCAGACATCATCTATCACACGGTGTGTAATGCCGGCCGAAAAAACACACACATTAATCCAGTGGGCAAAGACTACCGGCACACACGCGCACACGCACGCACGTACTGGCCACGCGCACGCACACGCGCACGCACACACACACACACTCAGACAAACACATGCTGAGGTGCACACACACACACACACACAAACACATGCTGATGCACACACAAATACACATGCTCATACACAAACACACACACACACACACACCCATACACGCACATTGATAAACACACACACACACAAAGCCTGCCGAAACAGAGGTTTCTCTAGGGCTTGTACATCACAACGTAACATTGCGATGACCGCCTCCATTTTGGAAGCATAGGAGTGTGGGAATGTTAGTTATTATGTTGGTAGTCAGTCGTGGGTTTTTTTTAGGGGTCATTGTTTAGTAATTAATCGCGAAGTGAGCTGTCATCATAGAGAGACATTTGCGTGTGTTTGAAACCGCCCTCAAACACTTCTCACACGAGACGAGGCCAAACAAAGTTTCCATTAGCCGGCGGTCGGTTGGTTACGGTGTATTTACACTGGCAGAGGATTTTACAGTACTGCAACCTCACAATATGGCGGAGTATCGCCGACAAACAAAATCCCACGATGCATTGGGATGTACCCGTTATAGCTGGAATTAAAAAGGGGCGTTTCGGTCGATGGGTTCGCAGCACGCGGCCGCTAGCCAGGGTGTGATTTGTATTAATTGAGCAGCACTATAGCTCAGGTCCACCGTCGTAGTTGAAGGGATCATGAAATGACGGTGCGCCGTTGTGACATTCAGAGGAGGAGCTATTAATAGATAGTGATGCAGGCATGCACATACATGCACAGACACACACACACACACACACACACACACACACACACACACACACAAACATTGACATACAAACACAAACCCACTCTCGTCCCCCGGAAATGAGGTCAGTGTGAAACTGACAGCGCTTTGCTGAACTGGCAGAAAGGGGAATGAGGAATTACTTTAAAGAATGAGCATATTTTATACATGCGTGTATTTATTTTATTATTTCTCCTCCTCCTCATTCTTCTTCTTCTTCACAGTCTGTCCCTCTGTCTGCACAGTAGGGGCCGCAGTCAGACAGATCTCACAGAGCTGCTCGGCTGACGGGACGAGTGTCTCTGTTCGTAATGAAGCGCCGCTGATTCTATATCATTTATCTCTTCCTCTTTTTTTCTTCTTCTTCTTCTTCTTCTCTGCTTTTTCCCGTTGTTTCCGTTGATCCTCCGCTCGTTATTATTCAGTCTCTCTCGCTTGAATGATGTCTATCGCGTCTCCTCTCGTGCGCCGTCCTATGCTATGCTGGGTGCTAATTGATGGCGGTTTACTAAGTCACATTTCTTTATGAAGAAAAGCGCATATGTGTGTCACAGCCGAATTGAAACGTTACTTTCATCATCACTGCTTGCTTTGCTTCAGTAATATCTTCCGTCTCACTCGAACTTGAATGAATCCTTAACAGAATATTAAGTACAGACGCAGACTGAAGAAAACTAGGAAAACTTTGAACAAAGTGTAACGTTTCAATATCGACACTCTAGTAACTCTATCGCACGTGGGAGTGATCCGCCCACCGGCCGACCCGCTGGACTGTACCAATTAGTTTCAACAAGGATGGAAAAATACATACACCTGGGTGGACACGCCCACTTGTGATGTCACTACAGGGGAGGACGCACTTGAAACGGCTTCAGATAGGCTCATCAGCATCACCCCCGGTTGAAAAACAGGTTCTTTAAACTGCACACGGGGTTCAAGCCGGTGTGTTTAAACGCAGCAGACAGCCGCATGCTGCCCAGGGAAAGAGCGACGGAGCCGCTGAAACCGGCACACTGTCTCTTCGATCAGCAGGAAAAAAAAGCCACAAACGCTTCGCTTTTTATGAGATCACATGCGGGTAGGAAAATTAAAAGTGCACAAGAAAACACAAAGCAAACGTCGAACAACAGCTTCAATCTGAGCAATCCAGCCTGCAGTGAGAAAATGTAATAAAGCTCTGCTGTCTGTAAACAGTGGTAAATAACACGACGTAATGGGATTGCCAGAGGAAATAAGTGAACATTACACTCTTGTGTGGAAATGACATTCCTGCCTGCTTAAAGATATGATAAAAGCAATTTGTGCGTCGAAATCATCAACTTCTTTTTCACATTTCAATTATTCGCAGAATAGCATTTGTCTCAATTGTAGCGGTTTGTGTAATATCCCACAAGCTCCAGCATGCTACAGTAAATAAAAAGGCAGCGCATTTGCAATTTGGCTTTATTATTTATGGTCATTATTTAGTTTTGTATGAAGTTCAAAATTATAGCGTTTGGATGAATGTGTCTGAACAAACAAACAGCCATTGTTGTTCCATTGTGTCGCAGAGGTTACATGTGAATGTGTTCGCTTTGTGTTGGGCCTGCCATGTATTTTGCATTGTGCCCCCTTGTCATTATGAGAGACATGCAAAACATCACAGAATTGATTAAATAACAACATATTATCATGGTGAAATGAGTGATGAGTGTTGTGTTGTGTTGAAGAAGGCCTAAAAGGAGCTAAAAAGCTACTGCTATACTGTGTGTGTGTGTGTGCTAACGTTTGGCCTTGCACAACATATGCAGTATTTACGAGCCCATATTGGTTCTACTATAGGCTAAAGGTTATAGGGTTAATCAGGAAAGACACACACACACACACACACACACACACACACACACACACACACACACACCACCCCTACACCCCCCCCCCCCCCCCCCCACCGCGCTCACTGAATATGTGAGAATAAGTGCCAGTTCATCACAGTGTCACAGTTGAGTAAGCCTCGCAGAGTTTTCCTCTCCCCATTCTTTCCATTTATAGCCCTCCATTGGCATAGCGGGCCTGTTGTGGCACTTTGATTTCCCTAAACAACACTAATCAGGCATCTGTGGGGATGGATAAAGCCCAGATTGGCTGTTTCCAAGCAGCAGTTCTCTGTTGATAGGCCTGGCTCCGGCCAAAACTCCCCTCATTGGTCGGGAGCAGGCATCGGCTTTCTTTATGCTTGGCTAGCGCCGGGCCAGGAACAGCTCACTGAGGATAAAGTATCTGGCAGCCTTCAGAAGATTGGGTGCTAGACCGCCAACAAACTGTTTGATGATTGGCCGCCGCGAGTCTACAGTGAAATGATTGTCCTATCGATGCCCGCGGTGCGGGCTGGCGGACGGCGTTGCCTGCTGGCGGCTGGCTGAGCTTTATGTGACAATCCCTCGGGCTCGCGTCCACATGTTGATGTGTGCGTGTGTGTGTGCATGTGCGTGTGTGTGTGTGTCTGTGTGTCTGTGTGTCT
The DNA here is from genome assembly GCA_030340625.1 of Merluccius polli. Taxonomy (NCBI): domain Eukaryota; kingdom Metazoa; phylum Chordata; class Actinopteri; order Gadiformes; family Merlucciidae; genus Merluccius; species Merluccius polli. The sequence goes on along the minus strand of JAOPHQ010005495.1, from coordinate 3,069 downwards.
GTGTGTATGTGTGTGTGGACCATTAATAATTTTGCCAGTGGGAAGCCATACAGGCGAACTCTGCCAGGAGGTTCTAACACCTCATTATGCTAAGCCAGCAGGGAAATGGAGTTTATATGTTTGTGTAAAAGCTATTCCACTGTATGCATGGCAGCTATGGGTCTTATATAACATCCATGGCACAGGCTCCCCAATTTCCCTACTTATTCATCCCCCCCCCCCCGCCCCTCATACACAGGTTAGTAAAAGTGGAAGTCCACCAGAATACACCCAACACAACAACAGACAAACAAACAAACAAAACTCTGAGACAACAATTAATATGCAGCGGAGCCTGAATCACAGATGTGCGCGAGAGCAGCGCAAATTAATTTAGTTTGACAGTTACGGAGCTCGTAATTCATTCGATTGTTTTCGCTTTCTCTCTCTCTCTCTCTCGCTCGCTCGCTCTCGCCTATGAAGGACTCTTTATTCTGTGTGAAATTAAAAACCGCTCAGTGATATGCTAAATATTGGCCGGTAGCCGCCGCGCTGAATGCCTCCATTGTGCACAAACGCGAGCTATAGAGTTAGCATATTGTATGTCTGAATCAGGTCAAGTTGCAAATACTCACAGGATCAAGTGCAGGCGAGGGAGACGGAGGTGCTGAAAGTGTCAATATGTCTGTTTACGCCGGTCAAAGTTATTCACCACCTACTGGATATTTCTGCAGGAAAATGAACTATGGACGTACGACGGCATTTGATATCCATCGAGCGAGCGCATGAGATTATTCCCCGAAAGAACTGTGGAATTGGATTGCCGGCTTAATCAATTGCATTACAAATATTAAAGCGGTTGATTTAATTCACAATTACTGGCTCCTTTCTGTGTTGTAATTCACACTGATTAAGAGGGCGTTGGAGAAAAAAAACGGAGATATTTTGTATTGCAGTTTCTTTTTCCGATTCACATGCTAATGTCTAAAAAGAGGAGCGGCGTGGAAGGGCCCATCCGTTACAGTTACTGTTAGCATACGGGCTAAAAGGTGTTTTCTACCGGGTGGGGGGGGGGGTGTGTGTGTGACATGTGGCTAAACACACACTCTGCTCTGAGCCTCCCAGTGCACTGTGAACCATCGGAGACAGAATAATTATTATTATTTAATGAAAAAATGTCAAACGTAAATGAACTCCCGGAAGTGTCCAAGCGAACGGTATGGAAATCAGCTGTGGGAATGAGCCAGCAATTATTATTATTATTATTATTACTACTACTACTATTTTTTTGTAGCCGTAAAAACATTGTATTCACGGTTCGGAGACGGTAGGGGCGAGACGAGCGCAGTGTTTCAAAATGCTGAGCGCATTGTTTAATAGTGCACTAAGTCATTAGACGTTGCTCATTGACTGTTGTCCTTGGCTGCCCGCATAAGAAGAGGGGAGACTCAAAGAGATGTACACTAAGTCTATTAGGAGACCAGAAGGGGAAGGCCGCTGACGCTTTGTCATTGAACCTCCGTCTCCCGCTGGTCCTTTTCATGTCACGCCAGAGTGGAGACGGATGGCTATCCACCATCCACCTCCGTCTCTGCTGTCAGCCCCGTTGCTGACCCGCTGTTGTTTGGCTTCATGAATCTTCAGTGTTAAAAATAAAAACGGTAAACAAACAAAATGGACACACTACTTTCTTCAGACTACTACCTCTCTTGCTTCTATTCAGTTTTGGACCGAGAGCAAGAATGAAAATGAACTCACACTCAGGCCCTGGCACCACCTATTTTTCATGACATCAGCATACACACCGGTTCGGAGGTATAATATTAATGTAAATCGGCGCGTGCGTTATAGATTTCACACACTCCTATTCGCTGAACTTCCTCGTCGAGTGAACTGCGGTTTCGACGATTTTGGCTCATCCGACTTTTTTTTTTTTTTTTTTTTAATCGTCTACACTAGGGACAGGACGAAACGGCGTCGACTCGCACTTTAAAGCGCTCGCTAGATCCTTCCCTCAATAAGCCATAACAAGCCATAACAAATGTTTTCTTTTTTCCGCGGCTACATTCACCATCGGGTTAAACGAGGGCCGGGTGAGAGGGGCGGTAATAAAGTGTAGCCGACTGGATAGGTCATACATGGTTGAGCCTCTGTATTCCCCATACTACACTGTGTGGACTCTAAAACACAGATTGGATTACCTGGGCACCCGGGCGTGTTACCGCATGTGGACATAACCACACATACATACCCCAAAAACACACACACACACACACACACAGTAAGGTAAAAGCATGCATGCGATGAAATAAAAAATGATATACGACTTCGGTTGGTGTGATCACGGTACAGCACACACTCTCTCGCTCGCTATACTCACACACACACACATGAACATACGCACACACACACACACGCACACGCACACACACACGCACACACACACACACACAGATCCAGTCTCCCCACTGTTATAAAAGCCTGTGATCTACAGCCATGGCCTCTGATGTGATGAAGTCTCAATGTGAAAACGCCGGCCTTGTTGCGCAACCCTAAAAGGTTTCATGGGCCTATGAATACCGTTTACTGGATTCCCCAGTAAACATCCTAGTGGGACCCTGCTGATTTACTGGCTTGTAATCAAGTAAGTCTGATCACTTTAGTCACCACAATAAACTAAACTATGTCTGGGATTTGGGAGATTTTAACGACAGCATATATTTTCCCATTATATATATATTTTTATGGTTGCGTGTAGGCACAGTTCCCCCGGCAGGCTATTTTCTTTAATGCTGTATTTTGGACGGTTATTATTTCCAAACAATAGTTCCATAAACAACAATGAGTTTATAGGAGTTTAGGACGAGCCCGTTAATTGCGCCGTTACTGTTATTGGAAACGTGACATTTTAGATAAACCGCTTTATAACGGGTCACACCCAGGCATGCAAGCTGGAGAGGTCAGCGTCATAGCGCAGTTAATTAGCGCCATTAAGGGGTTTAATTGCTATTAATGTCCTAACTCCGTACAGAAACTATGCTTTATAGACACAATAGAAAATGATATATAATGTTTATATAATGCTAATTA